>BJCO01816917.1:0-29715 GCA_018326465.1 Flaveria floridana | reverse complement strand
AATGAGGAGAGTGTATTAGAACACTTAACAGATCAAATGGGGAACCGGTTATGATGATGCTAAGAACACAAAAGTAACTTCAGAAAGAAAAGAACAAGATAACAACACAAGTGGTTGGTTTTCAAGGATGTTGTATATTGCTTCTCAAATTCAAGTTACAAGTATTCAACATACATACATTACAAGACTTTGAGATACTATATAATACAACCTACAGATGGCCATACTTTGAAGGCCAACTGGATACACGAATTAGACAACACAATCTATGTAGAGTCAAAAAGCAGATTTGCCTTTTGGCTAGTGATTATGACATGCCATAGCTCACATCCTAATATATTACAAAAAGGATAAAGGTACATAAAGTAGAAAGGTTTGACCCAAGACCTCAATGTACAGTTTTTCTAAAGCATGGACCTTTTCCCCAACTCATATAAGTTGTTGACCAACCAGAGTGGGCAGTGGCAAAGTGGTTCAGCTTTGCAGAAAAAATACATCAGATAAAGCATGTATGATAAAAGTCTTTGGAAGAATCTGTCTTGGTTTCTTGGCTTCAGCAGACTTTGTCTTGAAGCTAAGAAAGACTTCATTTCTGGCTTCTGAAGATACTGGTCTTGGCTATGAAAGATTTTTACACTTGAAATGTTTCTGAATTGGTGTAAAACTTTCGTAGCAATACTGCTTCATGTTCTGTGCAGCATGCAGGAAGACTTGATCATTTCATAGAATTAATGAAAGAAGAACTGTCACAACTACTGAGGAATACTTCTTCAGCTGTTGTGATAACTACTGAAGAAGGATTATCACAACTACTGAAGAATACTTCTTCAGCTGTTGTGATAACTACTGAAGAAGGATCATCACAACTACTAAAGAATACTTCTTCAGTTGTTGTGACAACTACTGAAAACTGTCTCCAGACTTTGTCTTCAGTTGATATCTTCAGCTGATGTCTTCAGCTGTTGTCTTCAGCTGTTACCTTCAGCTGTTGTCTTCAGCTGATGTCTTCAGCTAATGTCTTCAGCTGTTAACTTCAGTAGATGTCTTCAGCTATTAACTTCAGTAGATGTCTTTAGCTGTTAACTTCAATAGATGTCTTCAGCTGTTAACTTCAGTTGTTGTATTCAGCTGATGTCTTCAGCTGAAGTCTTCATTAGTTGTTATGATCAGTAGATGGTTTCAAGAGTGTTTTGGCTGCATCAGACTTCTAGGAGTCCTTACACCAGAGCATTACCTGTCCTGACTACATCAGTATCTAAATCTAACAGTAACACATAAACACATAACATGCGCACATACTACCAGTTAATTATTAAGAAAGTACCTGATGGCACGCAGCTACTCAGATTGGTATCCCTTCCCTTTCCGTCCCATTCTCAGTTTAAGTTATGGTTTATTTTGAAAATTTACCCGTTTCACTTAAACTTTGGCTCTGATACCAACTTGTAAGGCCCCGTTCCCGGGCACCTCACAGCTGGTCATTCATTGCACATAAACATATATTTTACAACAATTTTAAATAGACATTGCAGCGGAAACATTCGGAAGAGACATCTCATTTCATCATAAAAGCTTTTGCAAAGCGATACATCATTAGTCAATTACAAAATAGTCATAAACAGTGACTTTTAGTGGTGAGAGGATTCCTTAAGCAATCCCGTTTATTTGAATCCTCAACAAACACGACTTTGTTTTCTAAATACATTCAGCATTATATATTACAAAAATATTAACAAAGGAATGCCATCCCAAAAGAGCTGAGTAGCCGCCTCGTGCCATCCTCAGCAACACTACCTGCCAACTGGAAACACATAAAAAGTCAGCGTTGCTGAATGAGTTCTAGTTTTATAATAAAATGTACTTTTCTTTCATTAAAACCGTTTTTACATACATGCGATCACACAACATACGTACACACAGATAATATTATTATTATCTTCATCGTTCATTCATTAGCTTTCATTCGTGTACCGTTCATCGTTATCATTCACGTTCGTTCATGAACTCTTTCTTTCGTTCATACATTTCTTATCTTCATTCATACATTCATTACGTTCGTTCGTACGTTCGTTACATTCGTTCATACATTCGATACGTTCATTCGTACGTTCATTACATTCGGTGACATGTACAATACCCCGAACATTGTACACTACAGCTGGTGCTGGACCTGTGGTAATCAACTATGAACGTTATGCACTACTACTGATCCAGTCACCTAGGGTAGGTACATGCACCACTTATCTTTCCTCTTTCATTCTGGATCAATGCCATATGCTACATACATTTGCTTGCAAGCCTTTTTCTTACATTCATTCGTTCATTCATTAATGCATGCATTCATTCATCATGTTCCTCTTTCATTATCTTTCACTTTACGTTTCTTATTACTTTCGTTTCATTCATTAATCATACATGTAAAGTCACAGAAAGATAAACACGTATCGGAAACAAGGAACATCGATATTTACAAATCATCAGTCATTATCATCATATAGGGCTACATCATACTTATCATACATACATCATGCATATACTTACAATACTATCTCTCTCCTCGTACACAACAGCCCTATTTGGGCGATTGGACATACTTCAGTCGCATGGCCTCCATGCGACTGGATCATGCGATTAGGCAACTATGCGAATGAGCATTTAATCGTGTGAATGGACCTCCTATCGTGCGAATGAACACTATGCGAATGGGCTTCTATGCCACTAACCCTCAGCCATGCGACTGAATAGCTATACGAATGGACCTATGCGACTGGACCCTCAGTCGTATGACCTGTCATGTGACTAAATCCCCAGTCGTGCGATTGAGTTTCAGTCATACGTGTGATCCTCAGTCGCCCCTCAGTCGTGCGACTGGCCCTTCAGTTGTCTAGCCCTAACTGGGCAGCGACTGGAGTTCATCCCGAACTGCAGCCGCGACATACGGCCCTCATACTCCTCCGAACTCATTTCCAGCCCAAATTACCCCTCCTAAACCTTAGGGAATCATACTAGGACATCATACAAGCACATACAAGTCCACAATCGCACTCTAAGCACATTACATACAATTACACCCAAATGTGTCAAATTCATACATTTCAAAAACGGGTTTATATGTGTTCCAGCCCCAAAATCATTGAAAACAAGTAAATGAGGGGTCCTAGAACTCACACAAACAAGAAGAAGATGAAGAGCTTCGTTTGGACTAGTCACTCGACAAGTTTCAAGCCCGAATCACCACTTTTCTCTCTTTTTCTCTTCTCTCTCTCTTCTTTCTCTCTGCTCTTCTTTCTGACTGAAAATTGCAAGTGTGGGGAGGGGAGATGGCTGCCCCTCCTTTATAGCTACAGTTCAGTTGCCCGAACTCCATGCGACTGGACCTTTGGTCGCCTGAACACCATGCAATTGGACCTCCAATCGTGCGACTATCATGCGTATGGAGCTCCAGTCGTGTGAGCTCCATGCGACTGAGACTCCAGTCGCATGACACTTCAAAAATTCAAATTTTTAGGTGTTACAAAACACTAAACATGGTGCGGAAACCTATGATTAATGTGTATGATTTCAGTGTATGTGTGTGTTTGTATGCGTGTTGTGTGTGTTAGAATGCTTAAGAAATTGAAAATGCTTGTTTGATTGATAATTCATTCAAAAGCTTACAAAGGATTAGGGTAGAGTGCTATTTATAGCCTATACATAAAAGCTATATATACATTTACTATTCTACCCTTATGTAAATGAAAATTACATAAAAATAATCCTAAGTATTTAAGTCATCCGCTGTGGGAATCAGTCATCCGCCGTGGAGAAGTTCATCCGCTGTATGAACAATTTGTTCATCCGCTGTGATGAACTTGTTCATCCGCTGTGGGAATAGTTCATCAGCTGTGGTCATCCGCTGTGAACTTGTTCATCCGCTGTGAACTTGTTCATCCGCTGTGATAACTTGTTCATCCGCTGTGGGAATAGTCATCCGCTGTGAAGTTCTTCATCCGCTGTGGGAGTAGAGACTTTATCCGCTGTATAACTTCTTCATCCGTATTGGATTTCCTTCATCCGTATTGGACTTCCTTCATCTGCATTGGTTGACTTGGGCAAAAATTCTTTATCTACAAATCTGAAAAAGAAAATTTACATAGATGTTAGTGATTTTTATGAATGTTAATGATGTTAATGCGTTTCTAATGTATGAATTGTATGTTGAAACACATGTTTTGATAATGGCAGGCATCATACTTTCTTGCATTAATTCTTAATGCACTTTGTTAAGTCCAACAGTACTCTCCCTAAGTATGTTGTTGCCATTGATTTGATGATTGTTTTGTTTGTTAATTATGTGTGTGTGTTAATTTTGTTTTGTTTAATATAAGGAGTCCAACAGTACTCCCCCTAAACATTATGTACATTTTGTTTTCTGTTTTATGTTAATGATGTTAATGTGTGTGTTTCTTTTTTATGTTATGTATGATTGTTGTTTGTATGAATGATTGATTATTATTATGTATATTGATTGTTTACAAGTGTAGTACTTGCCTGTGTTGATTAATTGATTGTTTATAAGATTGCACAAGTGTAATCTTACCTGGATGATTGTTTGAATTGTTTGTTTACATGTATGATTGATTGTTTGAATGCTTATGTTGTTTGTTCATATATATGTTTGATTGATTGAATGTTTTACATGTATGTTTGTTTGTGCATGATTACATGAGTTTATTTCAACACATGTTTGAAATGATTAACTCTAATTGTGTGATTACAAGTGTTAAATTATCACAAGTAATGTGAATGCTTGTGTGTGATCATGTATGTATTGGTGTATAAATGTATGATTGCATGAATGTCATGTGTTTATATCAACAACACATGAATGTATGTTTGAATCCATGTGTATGTTATAAAACATATGTATGTATGCCTGTATGTTTGTCATATGCATAAAATCATGTGACATTATGATTGTTTTGTTCATAAGAGCATAAGATCTTTTATATGCATGATTGAATGATTGTATGATCATCATATGTATAATAACATATGCATGCATGATTGTATGATTGAATTATAAACTAAGAATCATAGAGAAGGATATGTAGTGGTTGTTTGTTTTGCCAATGATGATAAGAAACCTCAGGAGTGAGATGGTCCTGCTTCTTCTGACTGCTTCTTTGCTTCTTCCATAGCCTTGAGAGTATCTTCAATGTCTTTCTCTATGGCTTGGTCAACTTCAACTTCCTTCAATTGTTCTTTGAGTGTTGTTGTCTTGTATGCATTTCTACAATTGACTATGTGTTCCATAAAGTAGTCAACAACACTCTTTTGATCATTATATTTGAAATCGATTTTCAAATGAACAAGTTGTTCCAAAGTTGACTAATCAAGGCTTTGCACATCAATGTTGCTAACCAGTGTGGTTACAACATGATTGCCCTTCAAAATTTCCAAATTGTTGTTTTCAGATATTCTCATTCCTGTTATTCCTTCTATGTGTGTGAGGGGTTGTTAATGTGTTTCCAACCTTTGTTTCAATGCAACATTTACATACACAGTGCCCAAAATCTTAGCATGTATATGAAATAGCAACAATCTCCCTTACACAACACATCTTCAATGGCAGGGAATGTCTTGGTTTTTAGGATGAGACATATGATGGTTGAAGCAGCTTTATCTCAACAGGATCAAAAAGTCTTATGTCTGCTGCTTCTTTTCCCTCAACCTTTCTCTCCAGCACCACTTCAAAATGACTTTCATCATATTACCATCTGGTTATTGGATGCTGGTATTGATTGCCATCTATCTTCTTCATGATAAGCTTTAAGTCAGATGGCCTTAAAGGGTAAGCAACCCTTTCAAGAAGATCGGGATCAATTCAGAAGAAGATTCTTCCCTGACTTCCTTTTGTTTGCTTGATGAAGCTTGTTCTTTTCTAAGCTTTGAGATATGTAGTTTATCTTCTCTATCAGCTTTAGCTTTCATCTCATGATGTTGTATGTTCATGTAAGCTCTCAATATATGATAGAAATCTGCTCCCCTGGGATTGTTTGTGTGATTGACCATCCTTAATTGCACCAGGTCCAATCTATCTTCATAGCTTAATGTTCCTAGTTGGGATATGTATGATAAGTACTGAACAAGTCCAGATACTCTTTTGATTAGCACATCATCCCATATTACATCATATTTCCATGCCACAATTTTTCTTTCATTGGCATCTATTGTGAGAGTGATTTTGTCATAGAGCTTGACAAAATTAGTTTTCTCACTGATCATCTCCCGAACTTCATTGCCTTCAGGCCATAGCCTATGAGGCATGAATTGTCTTGGTTCCTCTATCTCATGAAGTTCAGGAGGAGCTTGATGATAAGTGGATAGAGAAGATGCAGGATGAGGTCTGAAGACCTGTGGCTTAAGAGTATTTGCTAATATGTTCTTGTATATCTCTTTTGCCATCTCTTTCATTTGAGACAAATTTCTCCCTGCATATGACCTATATGGTACTCTTGTATGACTCAACCAGCTTTTCACCTGGGAGTAGGTCATCTTCTCTATTTGTGGATCTTTAGGTAGATTCTTTTCAAGCTCTTATTTATCCTTGATTTCTTTGTATCTCCTGTATGTTTGCTCTTGTTCATTTTGCATGACTTCTTGAAAGTCTTTGAGCAAGTCTGTAACCTCTGATAGGTTAAGATGAATGAATGAATCATAAGGGAATCCTCTGGTGGTCAGCTCTATCCCCATCAAGGTTTGAGGATCATCTGTAAAGAGCTCTTGAATGTTTTTTCATTATTTCATGCTCATCCCTTTCTTCTTCTTCCTCATCAGAATCACTTAGGATAATAATGGGAATTCGTTGTTGTTCACCGGATTAGTCTATCTCCCCCTCTTCTAGTATAGATGCTTTACATGATGATTGAGGAGCATCTAACTCAACATGTTCAGACTTCACTTTTAGAAGCTTTCATAGAGGAGATTCTGTTTTTTCTTGTTCACCCTTAGTTTGTTTTCCTTTGAGTAAAGAGGGTAAATAAGATCTCTTTCTTTTCCTTTCATAAGTTCTGAAAGGAGTTTCAGATGATGATGATGCTTGATCTTTTGATGACTCTGTTAAAGCTTCACTGAATTGTTTGATCAATTCCTTTTGATGATGCTTGATCTTTTGTTTTCCTTTGAGTAAAGAGGGTAAATAAGATCTCTTTCTTTTCCTTTCATAAGTTCTAAAAGGAGTTTCAGATGATGATGATGCTTGATCTTTTGATGACTCTGTTAAAGCTTCACTGAATTGTTTGATCAATTCCTTTTGATGATGCTTGATCTTTTGTTTTCCTTTGAGTAAAGAGGGTAAATAAGATCTCTTTCTTTTCCTTTCATAAGTTCTAAAAGGAGTTTCAGATGATGATGATGCTTGATCTTTTGATGACTCTGTTAAAGCTTCACTGAATTGTTTGATCAATTCCTTTTGATGATGCTTGATCTTTTGTTTTCCTTTGAGTAAAGAGGGTAAATAAGATCTCTTTCTTTTCCTTTCATAAGTTCTAAAAGGAGTTTCAGATGATGATGATGCTTGATCTTTTGATGACTCTGTTAAAGCTTCACTGAATTGTTTGATCAATTCCTTTTGTTTGTCTGTCAAAGGATCATAAGGAATACTACTAGTTTCTTGAGACAGGATCAGGAGTGTGAATGTGTTGTCTTAAGATGGGTGAGTGGTGTATGTTCTCATAGGGATTAGCATCTCTGAACAATTGATCCATTGAGTATGATTCTTCAGGAATGATTAGTGCTAATTGTGTTTGTTCAGTTTGTTGTTGACTTGTTTCAGCTTCACTGGCTGATTTCTCATACTCACTCAGATCTTCACTAAGATCTGCTGAATGTTTTTCCTCATTCAGTTGAGTGTCATTGTATTTAAGCTCTCTGTTTAATCTTTGAATTTCTTCAGCTTGAGCTTCTATGATCTTTTTTAACTCATCAATCTCTTGTTCTTTAGCTATTGATTGATTGCCCCAGTAGTCAATCTCAGCTTTGGCAACAAGGAGTTCATTGTCTTTCTCCTTTAGTTTCTTCTTTGTTTGATTTAGCTGTTGCTCCACAACCTTTACAACCAGCTTTTGTGCTTTATGATTTGAATCTAGCTTTTCAATATCCCTATCTTTCTCTTTGAGTCTTTCTTTTTAACTTCTTGGTTCTTTGATTTGATCTTTCAATGAGTTTGTTACACTCAGTGAATAGAAAGACTTTTGAGTGCTCAATATCTTCTTCTGTGAGCATTTCACTGCTTGATTCAACAAACTTAGTAGCAGTAGTTGCTTGTTCAGATTCAAGCTCATGAGATGAAGTTCCAACATCTTCATGCTCATCTGTTTATTGGGCAAGTGATGAATCTATATTTCTCAATATAGATGAAAGTGTTTGCTGATCAGATAGGTTTGGGCTGTGTGGTGGAGATGGAAAATGTATTTATCGAGGACTGAATGATTGAGGCCTAAGTGGTTATGGGCTTAGAGGTTGTTGTGGTGATATTGGTTGTTCAGGCTGTATGTTTTGAGCTTGGATGACTAGTGGTTGTTCTATTGGCTCAGGCTGTATGATTGGTGATGGTTGAATGATTGGGGCTGGTTAAATGGCTTGTTGAAATAGCATGAATGGTTCATCTTGTCCTGGAATTCTAAGAAATTCCTCAGGAACAGGGATGTCATGGTCAATCATATGAGAAGGCACAAGCACCTCATCCCCTTGATAGATGTTAGTTCTTATCCTGTTGAACACATACTCATTTAGATGAACAGGCTGTAAAATGGCTCTTTCTCTTGGGATGTTGGGCAATAAATCATCTATAATCATCTGCAGAAATCTTGGAAACATCAGAAATCTGTTTCTTACTTCTGTGATGTTATAGACAAGGCCATTGAGAATTTGAGCAGCAAAGTTAAATGGCCTTCTTGCAATGATGCTTGCTAATGCACATGATGCCCTTAGGGATGTTGCATCCCATCCTGTCTTTCTGTTTGTCATGGTTTTCTGATAAGTGTGCATCAAGAACATGAACTGTTCACACATGTTTGCCTTCTTTGATCTGCTTTCTCCCTATGGTTCCTGTATAGCCTATTTGCCTGAACACATGAAGCACATAATGTTCATCAAACTCAACTGGGCCTTGAGCATCTTCTTCACTTAATTGCAACAGCCTTCTGATCACATCTTCAGAGATGATCATATCTTGGTTATGCACAGTAGATATAACTACTTGCTGATCATCAATCTCACCAAGGTGTGCATTGGTCCAAAACTGGACAATGTGATCTTCATATATGTCTGGTCTGAAGGTCATAGCATGTACAAGTCTTGTTTGTCTAATTGCTTGAATCATGTCTCTGTAGTTCACTGATCTAGGAGAGTCAGGATCAAGAAATGCACATATGTTGTGATCTTTTACAAACACTAAATCAACCATTTCTGTTGTAAAAGACTAAGTGTTAGAATAGTGTATGCAAATAAAGTGTAATGATAAAATGATGATCAAGTATATGTTGGTATATTTTGTTTGTTAAGAGATGATTGAATGTATCTTTAAACACTTGTGTGTGTATGTTCTTTGCAATTATCTAATTGAATCAGCTTGACTTTTCAAAAGTCAACATTTTGTCAAATTTGATTTTGCAAATCTTGTCAATTTGTATTTGATTTTATCCAAAAAAATTTTATATTGTGTTTGTTCATCAAAACAAGTTGTTTTGTTTAACACATAGATATGTTTAATCCCATATCTGTTTGATCATGAATTTCAGTTTGACCTATTAAAGTCAAATATGATTATTTAATGCACATTAAATGAAGATTCATTTAATGTTTGTCTGATGAATGTCATGCCAAATTGACTGATTTTTCATGTTTGTAGTATCATTTTGAACCTGATTACAAAGTTATGACATGTTTTAAACAATTTTCATCATGTTCAAAGATTATAAGCAGTTTTTGTATAAATTTTGATATGAACTTCATGTTTGATTATGAGCCCAATGAACATTTGATCAAATTTCATCAAATTAACAGATCGTACACAATCAATAATGGTCATCTATCATAGATTCAATAATTGATTTGGTTTAAAACATCAAATAATTTATGATTATGATTTCGGTTTGATATTCGACCTAGGTCGAACAATGTCTGATTAAAATCATAAAACAAGATGTTTTAATGGTTGTTTGAAGATTAGAATCATGTTGTTATACCTAATCGATCGTGAATCAGTCGATAAATCGACTAGAATTTTGGTTTTGAAGAACATAGGTTTAAGGGTTTATCGTAGGTTTTGAAAATTTTGAATTTCTACTAATTTTCTCACTTTCACTCGTGGTGAATGAAAAAATTACAACTGTGAACTATATATACAACGGACAATTTGTGTGTCCGCTGTGTATACAGTGCGTGTCTGTTGTGAAAATTTGAATCAAAATTGGTTATCCGCTGTGGGAACAATATCCGCTGTGGACACAGTATCCATTGTATAATTTTGTCTATACGTTGTGGACCCTATTGTGTGTGTACTGTTCACAAAGGGAATGAACAATTTTGTTCATGCGCTGTGCTTTGTGTGTACTGTTCACAAAGCGGATGAAAAATTTTGTTCATGCGCTGTGCATAATACATGTGCATTGTTCATAAAGCGGATGAACAATTTTGTTCATGCGCTGTGCTTTGTGTGTACTGTTTACATAGCGGATGAACAATTTTGTTCATGCGTTGTGCATAATACTTGTGCACTGTTCACAAGGCGGATGAACAATTTTGTTCATACGCTATGCATAATACTTATGCACCGTTCACAAAGCGGATGAACAATTTTGTTCATACGCTTTGCATTTGACGTGAACTGTTCACAAAGCGGATGAGCAATTTTGTTCATACGCTGTGCATAATACTTATGCACTGTTCACAAAGCGGATGAACAATTTTGTTCATACGCTTTGCATTTGACTTGTGAACTGTTCACACAGCGGATGAACAATTTTGTTCATACGCTGTGCATAATACTTATGCACTGTTCACAAAGCGGATGAACAATTTTGTTCATACGCTTTGCATTTGACTTGTGAACTGTTCACACAGCGGATGAACAATTTTGTTCATACGCTGTGCATAATACTTATGCACTGTTCACAAAGCGGATGAACAATTTTGTTCATACGCTTTGCATTTGATGTGAACTGTTCACAAAGTGGATGAACAATTTTGTTCTTACGCTATGCATAATACTTATGCATTGTTCACAAAGCGGATGAACAATTTCGTTCATACGCTTTGCATTTGACTTGTGAACTGTTCACATAGCGGATGAACAATTTTGTTCATATGCTGTGCATAATACTTCTGCACTGTTCACAAAGCGGATTTGTTCATATGCTTTTTAGGCTCTTGTTTGTAAGATCTCACCATCTTTAATCACTTCAGTTTTACAGAACACTTACTTGCTCAAATGGCAGCTCTCACTAAAGGGGAAAGGGAATCCGACGCCATGACCAAATCTTCACTGATCACTCCTGATGACTTTGATACTTGGTGTATAACGATGGAAGGCTTCATAAGGTCTTAAGATAGTAGTATGTGTAGATCTGTTGTCTCATGATCTCACATCCCAAGAACCACTTAAACAACTGCTGGTGGTGGGATGATACCAAAGGACGTGGCTGACTATTCTAGGAAGACTGAAAGAAGATTGATATTGTGACCTTTTGGAATTTTTTTAAACGTTTGTTAACATTGTTATCTCTTGTAAGGGTTTGTTTGTTATTAATGCAAATACGAGGACTTATTAGTAATTTCTTGTATCATTATTGGTTTGATATAATTAAATAATTAGGTAACCAATAATAATAAAAATAATACTTATAGTAATAGTGTTAATAACAATAATAATGATATTAATAATAATAATAATATTAATAATAATAATAACACCAATAAGAGATAACATATTAAATAAATAAAATAGTATATAAAATAAAAATCTATTTATGTATAAATTAAGTTGTAGGACCGTGTACGTAAGGAGTACTAACTGATTCAACGTGTAACCTAATCAAATAGTGTGGAATCCTATTTGATTGGCGATCCAATCAGTGAGAACGAAAAACCCGAATCAATCTAACAATAGAACAACGTTAAGAATGATTAGAAAACGATCCGGGACGAACTATGAACTTGGATGGACGGGATAATACTCTCTGGACGGCTAGGGTATGAAAGAATTCGAAGTGTAATGTTTTTCCATGAATTATGTGGTATTTATAGGTTTCAGTATACAGTCGTATGACTGAGCCATTAGCATGGTTCAGTCGTACGACTGAGCCATACGATTTGTTCATACGCATGATTGAACCATACACTTGGTCCAATCGTGCGACTGAGCCAGTCTCATGACTCAATCATGCGACTGACCCAATCACTTGGTTCAGTCGTACGACTGGTCCATAAGCATGGTCCATTAGCATGAATAACCATAAGACTAAGTTAAACACATTCCTGAATCATTATTAACTCAGAACTGTGACTGACTATTACAAACCCATATATAATATTCATTCAAGCGTGTAATTATAAATGATATAAGAATAAAATACATTCAATAGCAAATATACATTCAACCACATATCATATTACCAACATATCCATGTATTACACATATGTAAGATTGAAAGACATAAACATTAAAGTACAATGAACTAGGGACATCATGTATCAACAAAATCCCCCTTGGACCTAGTTCACTCTATTGTCTAACATTCTTCACACACTCAGTAAACTTCTTCAGCTTTTCTTCTTTTGTGACCCCAACATGGATTTTGAATGCAAAGCACAGTCTGATGACATGCTGGAATTGAAGAGCTTGCACTATGTCCAAAGTATCATAGAATAGTGGCCACTTGTATAATGTGTAGGCATCATCCTCAGACAAGTTAGTAACCCACATAGGGTCAAACACCCTGATAGTCTCAATCTTTCCCTGCCGATCCAATACAATCACTGCTTCACCTGTCCTCCAGTCATAATACACCATTTGAAGTGAGGCGTGATGTCTTGTGGCATTCTTCTTAATGGAATCCTAGTCATAGTCCGGGGAGGTCTCTACTTCAGAACAATCTTTGGTCTTCCTGAAGTGAGATCAATATCAGTTTTGCTCACGAACCTCCTTGGTTGTTGAGGTTTGAAGTTTACCCACTTAGTATGATATTATTTCCTTAAATCCCTTTCAAACCATCCGACATCTTTCTTGGGTCAGCATACAGTAGATCTAAACTTGCTAATCTATTCAGCTTAAAACCTGGTAAAGTCTTCAGATCATGAGAATGTCTAAAGTACTCTATCCCTTTTTCTCTTTTGACAGCATACACATTTAGGTCCTTAAAGTAAGCCCAGCTGATTATTTTCCCAGAGACCTTCTGATGCCTTTTGACTTTATACAACTTAGTATAGGCATTCTGTTTCGGTGGTGCATGCTGGTTTCTCATTTCAGCCAGACAAGCCGCCCACCTAGCTTTTCTTTGCTCAACATCAGCATCCTCAGTTTGAGCTGTCTTCTCTGTCAATTGTTTCTCAGTGACCTTCTCGTTTACTTTGTCGAAGTTTGTCGAAGGTTTCACTGTCAGACATCTCACCTAAGTAAGGTAAGGCATCTTCGTCTTTATTAGTATATTGAGGGTAGTAGTCAGATGTAACATCTTCAATCTCCACCTCATCCACACTATGCAGTTCCTCATTGCTGATAATATCTACTTCTGGTGCGTCATTGACTATCTCATCAGGGTTTAGCCTGAACATTTCGGCAATCTGTTCATCTGATATGTCATGAATGATCTCCCCCTGTTCTGGTGCATAACTCATCGATCTCCTGACAATCTCTTGCAAATCAACAATCATGTTAAACTGCATCTTAATTTGCTGGAGGGGTGCAACATCATGCTTATCAATCTGGTGAGATTTATCCTACTAGATAAAGTTATCAAGACAACAAAGTTTAATAAACATCATTGCATTTCAAATAACTTGACATTCATTTTCATTAATTTAAATACATTTCAATACATGTGATTTCAAATTACACAAACAAGCTAATCATTACTTGAATCCTTATCTTGACGATCTTTGTCTTGAGGAGCTGAGGATGAGGCTCCCTGATCTTGGTTCCTTTTTGTTCTTCTCTCCTTATTATATTGCTGAGAAGTTGGAACTTTGCCTTCACCCTCAGGTTGATCTTCATCTTCATTGTCATCTTTGTCCTTCTCCTCACCCGTCTCATTTACATCAACCTCATCATCATCATCATCAGACTCATCATCACTAGAGTCTTCAGCATCATCATCTCCATCACCTTTGATCTTCAAAGGATCATCCTTCCTTCCTTTCAGTCTCAGCATAATCTTCTTGTTCTTCTTTTCTAAATCCTTAATCTTCTTGGTGGATGCTAGCACCAGCTGATTCTGAGTCTGAAGAGCCTTATGTGCTCGAACCAAGGCACGCTCATAAGCATTGCTGCTCTCAGTTAGCTTGGCGATCTGCTATCCTTATGCTGCATTAACTGACATCAGTTGGCTGATCTGGGTGGACTTGAGATCATCCGCAGCTAACAGCTTAAGTACCAACCTGTTAAGGTAGACCAACTGTGGGTAATGGGGAACTGTGAAGTGGGGGTACTTGATGGGTTGAGGTGCCGGCTTGTGAGGTGGATGGGTTAGTTGTAGAGGTTATGTAAACAGGTGTGGGAATGGGTATGGTTTAAGGGAAATTGGTTGAGGTTCTTTTGGGTGAGGCTGGTATGGTTTGTGTAGTGGTGAGTGGGATGGTGGTAGTAGGTGGAACTGTGGTGTTAGCACTGGATGTAGCTGGAGAGCTTTGTGAAGGCAAGGATGAGCTCATCAGCACTAGCCTTGGGTGCTTACCCTTCTTATGGGCAGGCCTGGCCATTTTCTTCAATCTGGAGCCCGAGGGAGTCACAGGTTCCTTTCCCTTTGAGGTAGGCTGATTAGGTGTGTAGGATGGATCAGCCTCCTCCGTATCCATTCCAGCTGCTTTCCTCTGTCACACACCCACTGCCTCTTTACCTCTATCGGTGGTGACCCATTTATCTCCTACCTACCTTACTAGAGGTTCCTCCTCTGAGTCTCCTTCCTCCTCTTCTAAATCAAAGTTCCCTATGTTCTTAATGATAGGGATGTCTTGGGTTTATGGCAGTTTGCTCAGACCCTCCAGAAGTCGAAGAACCACCCTGCTGAGGAGGTGGTTCTGTAGTGAATGTCTCAGCAGATCATGATTGGTGTGATCCTTCACAACCACCTCATTGACCTTTATCATGGTCATCATCATCATCATCCTGATCATCATCAAGGATCACTACGTCCTCAATGTCAGAATCACTATCCTCGTGACGCCATCTCTTCCCCTTTGGGGCAACATAGTCTGCCCTCGCCAAATGCCCAAATAATCGTTGAACTGGGGGCTTCTGTGGCTTTCCCCTGTATACTTTCATCCTTCCCAGCGTAGTGTCATCCATCACCTCGAGAATGATCTCGTCATCTTTGTGCTTTGGCAAGTTGGGAAGCTTCTTATCGATAATCATCTGGAGGAAACGTGGATACATGCAGAAGCTTTCTTTCCCTTTCATCTCGATGTTCTCCCTCCAGTAGTTGAAGAACATCTTAGAGAAGCTGAACGGATGGTTCAAAACTAGTGCCATAAATTCATTCTGGATTTGATCACTGAGCTCTTCGAATCCACCTCAACGTGAAGCAATGCACTTGAGAATCACGTGGGCTAAGTACTTGAAGGGCGGGCACATGTTGCTCTTGTTAAGTACTTTGGCATTGATGTCACCGGAGTACTTAATCCTTAAAAAACATCCATGCACGACTAAGGGATGTAGTTTTGTTGGATGATCCTCATCGTCACCCAAGCCCAATACCCTACGTATATTGTCTTCACCAATATCAATGGCCTTGCCGAAAATGGAGCTCCGGATGCGATAAGGCTCAGTTGAGCGATCCACCACAGCATTATCCCAGAATGCTTGCTGTAGGGATCTGTATGGTGTGCATGCTGTAGAGATAGCTCTGTGAATCCTAGATCGCTTTAGGAACTCAATAATTCCCATGAACTCAACTGCGTTCCTCGAGGTCATGTTCAGGTAAGCATAGATGTTATGCTTGGTGCTCACCGTCCACCGCTCTGCCATTTCACTGTAACATAAGAGACAAACACCCAATCAACACATTAGATTAGTTTAATACATAAGATTACTTGACTTTGAAACTAATCATATGTAGCCGGTTCAATTGTACGAATTGACTAATACGAGTGAACTTAGTCATACGAATGAGCGTGCGATTGAGCTTAATCGCACATTTAGACATCCGATTGATTTGTTCGTGCGACTGAAGTACCGATTGGTTCAATCGTGCGAACAGTTCAATTGTGCGATTGAAATTCATCCGGATGTCCAATCGTGTACAGACGGTTAGTGTTCCCGAAATATTGATTTTGGTCAATTAGTCATCAAAACCGTGTGTTTTAGGTGTCTTTAGATGCGTCTCATCCTGACAAAGCACTGGGTATTGTTTAATATGATTTAGATACTCTTTTTGTGGTTATTTTGATGGATTCATTCTCGGTTTTTATAAAAATCACACAAGTTAGAGTAAGAACCGATTATGTACTCAATGATTTTATCCTCCAACTACGTGTAATCAAGCGGTGAAAAGTTAGTGAATGCGCAAGAAGTCTAGATCACATAGATATTTTTGAAAAAGGTGCCACTCGTTTACCGGTATTTTTAGAGATTTTAAAACAGGTGAACAGGTCAAGACCGACTGACCTCTATTTATACCCTCAGGGATTTCAGTCGTGTGACTGAACCTAATCATATGTTCCATTCGTGCAACTGGTGTCCAGTTGTGCGACTGGTTCATACTCATGCTTCCAATCGTGCGATTGGGTCTTGCTTTTGATCCGGTCGTGAGATTGGCCTATACTCCTGATCCAATCGTGTGAATGGGCCATACTCATGGTTCAATCGTACGACTGGGCCATACTCAAGGTTCAGTCGTGCGACTGGGCCATACTCATGAGTTTGACTTAGTCAGGCTTCGTTTTACACTTAGTTATTACAAATATAACTTTCTTGTCTATCGATCATCTCAGACATGACCTTTTTATCCTTTGATCACCTCAGACGTGATCCTTTTTATCCTTTGATCACCTCAGACGTGATCCTATTTTATTTTTCAGAAACACGCTTTTCACAGTTATGATTCGGTTCAATTTTGTGACTTTCACGAAGTTGAATCTTGTTACATAGTCCGACGTTGACACATTGCACACATAACTGGAACATAAAAAGAAACTTGAAATAAAACTGAAATAAGACATAATTTTGTGATTTTTTTGAGGAGGGTTGAAGTTAGTTTAACATCCATTGAACAATTTCTCCCCTTGAGCAGAACAACTTAAGGCATTTACTTCATTTCAAGAATGATTCATATGGAATCATACAAGCAAAAACTCAATTATTTGGAACTTTTTGTAAATATATATATGGCAGAAAACATTTTATGTACAATTTACAGAATCTCTTTCATTTAAGAGTCGACAAAACCAACAGGAAATCATGCTAGAACAGTTATATAGCACACTTTGATTTTAAACATCAAGAGATACAATCACGACAATTGTCAGTATGTTTGTCCACTTATATTCACACACAGATTTTTAACATACATCAGTGATTTTTAGGTGAATTAGATCTACAAGTATTTGTGGATCCCACTGGTATATAGTAATCAATCTTCCTCAGGAGATTTTTGAGTGGTGTTGTGGTCAAGAAGAGACTGTTCTAAGAGCTTTCAAAGAGATGCAAAGCCTCAGGCCAGTGCCATCACACAACAGAGAGGCACAAAAAACAATGAATTCTTAGAACATATAGGTTATGCCGGGCCTCAGGTCAGTGCCATCGCACATCATAGAGTCGCAAGACCTATCGTCTTATTAGAGCAATACGATTTGTTATTTAATGCAGCGATGACATTTGTCATCAACTTGATTACATTTAGGTCTCATTTTGATGCTTTATAACATTTTTCATATGCATTGCTCTGTTTTGGGTTGTTTGCACACATTTGTGGCTTTCATTTGCTCCTCATCCCTTATTGGAACTTGATTGATTATGCAGACTAGGGATACAATGGGAACCCACAACTTGTTGACTGATTTACTTTATGTGAGTCACCAATGATGTCTACTAGTCTATTGTATTGAATCTACCAACACATCATATAATGGACTAGCAACCCCTTAGATCTACTTTCTCCATGTAACCATGATAACAGACTAGCTTACTATCATTTTTCAACTCATTTGGCGTTGACATCTCAGATTTATCAGATTCTATGATTTTAAATTTATCAGAAAAATTCAGAAAGGAAAATGTTTTTGGTGTCCCAAATAATTCGATACCTGTGTACAATCATTTTCCATAATCTTGAATTGCTTTCTTAGAGTTGTTGTCTTTGTCTATCATCTTACCTACCCTTTTCTCCCCTCCTCTTTTTTTTCCCGGAAATTCTCCCCGTAAAATATTAAAATAGGAAATCTTTTTGTGATTTTAATGTTTTTAGATGCGAGAAAATAAATAAAAGAAAATAACATAAAATAAAAAAATTTAAAAAAGACTGAAGACACTATGTCGGACTACTAACTTGATTCCTCAGGAATCACAACTTTTTTTTTGACGCCGTTAACCTCTAATAGATAATAAAATCTTGGTTTGTCAAATGGTTTTGTATAGAGGTCGCCGCTCTGATAATCCGTGTTAATTTTAATCACATCGATTAAATGTTTTTTAAAACAGTCACGTATGAAGTGATACTTTATTCCGATGTGTTTAGTTTTAGGATGTTGTACTGGATTTTTAGTGACAGCTATGACAGCAGAATTATCAACAAAAATAGGAGTGTTAGTAAATTGCAAACCATAGTCCCGCATTTGCTGTTGAATCCAAATGATTTGAGAACAGCAGCTTGCAGCAGCAACATATTCAGCCTCACATGTTGACAGAGCGACCGAAGTCTGCTTCTTGCATTGCCATTTAACTAACCTCCTTCCAAAGAATTGACACCCCGCAGATGTTGAATTATAGTTCATTTTACAGTCTCCATAGTCCGAGTCACTATATGCTGTATGTTCAAAGTCATCATCATAAGGATACCATAACCCTAGTGTAGGTGTACCCTTCAGATAATGAAAAATCCATTTCACTCCAATGAGATGATTTACATTTGGTTTTGACTGATATCTTGAGCAAAGACATGTGGCATACATGATATCAGGATAAGAAGACATGAGATACATAAGAGATCTGATCATCCCACGATACAGGGTGGCATCCATAATATCCCTATTTTCATCAGGTGCTACATCGTGGTTCGTGGCAAGAGGGGTACCGGAAACAGTGACATTTTCCATGTCAAACCGACTTAGAATATCTCCAACATACTTAGTCTGATGCAGAAAGATGTCAGTAGGTGTCTGATCCACCTGTAATCCCAGAAAGAACTTCATTTCTCCCATTGCACTCATTTCAAATTCGGCTTTCATCACTGCTTCAAATTCTTTGCATAAATCTTCATTTTAGGAACCGAAGATTTTGTCGTCCACATATATTTGAACCATCATCAAATCACCATCCTTTTCTTTTATGAACAACATGCAGTCAATTACTCCCCTTCGAAATTTGTTTTTCAACAGATGTGTGGAGAGTTTTTCATACCAAGCTCGCAGGGCTTGATGTAAGCCATACAAAGCTTTGTCTAATTTATATACCCCGTCTCGATGATAAGGATCTTCAAATCCCTTGGGTTGATTGACGTATACTGTTTCACGGATGTCATCATGAAGAAAAGCCCTTTTCACATCCAGCTGGTGGACCTTGATCTTCATGTAGGATGCATAAGCTAGCAAGATCCTACTTGCTTCCATCCTAGCCACTAGTGCAAAAACTTCATTGTAGTCCACACCTTCGACTTGTCTGAATCCTTAAACCGCTAATCGTGCTTTGTTTCTGATAATGACTCCTTGGTCATCTTTCTTTCACCGAAGAACCCATTTCGTTCCGATAACCTTGGCCCCCTTCGGCCTGTCCACTAGCGTCCAAACGCCTAGCTTCTTAAACTGTAGAAGTTCTTCTTGCATCGCATTAACCCATGCCTCATCTTTCAAGGCATCACTTACATACTTCGGATCAACTTGAGAAACAAAACATTTGTATGCCCCATCATGCACATATCCCTTTTCCATCACAGCTGCATAGTCAGTAGTGTACAGTTGATTTCTTGTCTGTACCTCGGAGAGAAGATCCCCGATGATGTTTTCCTGGGGACGATTTATACTGATCCTAGTCATAAGTGTTATGGGAACAACCACTTCATTTTCCAAGTTTGTGATCACTGGTTCATCATCTATGACTGTTTGTTGTCTTGCATTAGAGGATTCAGCCGAATCATTTTCAAATACGGTTGTACTATCACTTGGGCTGCCATGCTCCATATTTGCTGCTTTCTCATCGTCTGAGGAGTGATCACTTACTTCTAGATCTATCCCTGAGGACCTAGAAGTACCAGTAACTGGAGCTGTAGTGGTGGAGTTTAGATTTGGAGTGTTCAGAACGTCATACATCATTTAAGCAGTAATCTCATTGTCAGAATATTCTGGTGGAAGATTGAATGATTTGAAGAATCCATCATAATCAAAGAACGATGATGGACCTTTCCCAGCAAGAGGGGTGGTATATCGTTGAACGTCTACATTGCACCACATTCAACTTGACCTGTCGAGTTGTTATACACCCGTTTGTCAGGTATATTGTATCCAAGAAAAATGCCTTCATCTGCTTTTTCATTAAACTTTCCAGTCTGAGTTTTTTTCAGCAACATGCAAGGAGCTCCAAATGGTCCGAGATACTCCAGATTCGGTTTACGTTGTTGACGTAACTCATAGCAGGTTTTTCCATGACGCTTGACCACCAAAACTCGATTGCGAGTGTAGCATGCATTAGTAACAGCTTCATTCCAGAATTGAACAGGCAGTTTTGAATCTGCCAACATCATCCTTGCAGCTTCAATCAGGCTTCGATTTTTGTGTTCTGCAACTCCATTGATCTGTGGAGTATAAGCAGAGGAGAATTGATGAACAATCTCCTTCTCTTTGCAAAAGGAATCCATCCACTGATTCTTGAATTCCGTGTCATTGTCTGAACGAATTTTCCTCACTTTCAACTTGTACAGAGACTCCAGTGTAGTGACTAATACCTTGAATGATTCAAATGTCTCTCATTTTGACTGAAGAAACATGACCCATGAAAATCTTGAATAATCATCAGTGACCATAAAACAATACCAGTCTCCAGCTATGCTTTTAATACTAACAGGACCAAACAGGTCCATGTGTAGGAGCTCCAGAGGCATCTTAATTGAATGAACTTTCTTTTATTTATGAGATTTCTTGGTCGGTTTCCCTTTCTTGCATGATATACAGAAATCTGGAAGCTGAAAATTTTAACTGTAACTCCTTCAACCAGATTGTTTTGAACCAAATGATTCATCTTATGTGGATTTATATGTCCCATTCTCCTATGCCAAGCTATGGACTCCTTCTTTGTGGCTTTTGACAAGAAACACTGTGCAACTGACTCAGTGATAGAAGCTCTTGACATGTCTAAGACATATAGACCGTTATATCTTGAAGCTGATATTAAGATTTGCTTCTCAGGGATAACATATTCCTTCTTCAGAATGCAGCATTCCTTATCATCAAACATCACTTTAAATCCCTTATCGTAGATTTGAGAAACAAAAAGTAAATTGTTCTCCAGTTGTTAAACGTAATTCATTTTATCAAACTTTACCTTCCCGTTTCCTATTTCACCTTGAGCTGTGATGTAGCCTCCTTTATTTCCAGCAAAAGATACATGTCCCCCTTTGATTTGCTTGACTTTGAAAAGGAGAGACAAATTCCCGATCATGTGCCTGGATGCCCCACTATCAATAATCCAGGTGTTAGTGATAGCACTGCAGACAACCGCACAAAAACAGAAATGATTAGTTTAGGTGTGGGACCCAAGCCTTTATAGGCTTGGGTTTCCCAGAGGCATCACACATAAAAAACTCTACCCATTGTTCTTCTGAAGTTGGAGAGACGACATGCTTTATATTATCCTCACTCTCAGACACACCTGATGATTTGGCTTTCCACAGACCAGTTTTGTGTAAGGACTGTTTGTGATAGACAGATGATTGGTTTATTATTTGAACCCGTGGTTTGCTTTTATCAACTTGTTTTACCTCAGTCATCACAGCTTTGCCAGTGGCTTGTCTGTGTTTCCTGTGGTGTTTTGGAGGGGTATTTTATCTTGATTTAGTAAACCTTGGTTTATTACCTTGAAAAAGTTCAACCTTTCGTCTTGGTGTCTAATAGTAGGGACAATTTGGAGATATATGTCCTCGTTCTTCACATCTAAAACAAGATCTCCATTCTACAGGACTGGGCGATCTTTTGTGTGGTGGGGAGTATGGTCCTGGAGTGGTCTTATTTTTCTGAACCTTAGGTCTCACCTTCTTTGACAAACTTAATTTGTTTTACATTTTGATTACAATTGCCTTTATTTTTGTTGAGATTTAGATGATGAATAGTTTTAGACTGAATTGATTCTGAAATTTTAGGTTTTGAAACAAAAACTTTTGAACCCAACCCAAGAGTAGCATTGTCATCCTCTTCAACACAATCTTCTATTTTAATCTTATCTTTTGTGCCAGATGTAGTTGCTTTCTGGTCAGTTACCGGTGGCACAGGTTTAACTGTGGTATCCGGATCACTGACTAGAGGTGTTGTCACCACATGATCATTTATCGGGTTATTATTTATGGGTTGATATTTTGTGTTTAAAAGGATCGCATGTGGTGGTGGCATAACCTGATAACCAATACCTCCCCCTATTTCTTTCTTTAACCAAATTCTTAACTGTGTGAGAGGAACTAGCAAGACTATGAAGTTTCTGATTTAAAGACTCAATTTCAACTTGAAGAATTTCCTTTTCTTTCTTCGTTTCCTCTATTGTTATTAGATAAAATTTAATATCATTTGCTTGATTAAAGGCAACAACCTCAGTTTCCCTAAGTTGCTTTCCTAACAATTCAATCTTTTCTTTAAAACTGCTCTCATTTTATTTTAACACCCTGTTAGCTTCAGTGCATAATTTTAAGTCATTTACTAAACTATCATTATAATCTAACAGTCTAGAAAATTTTAAATCTATGCCTTCATGAAATTTATCACATTTTATACAAACATGTTTATTAAAAAGTTCGTCTTTAGATTCTACTTGTGTTGTACTGGAGGTGTCAGCCATAAAGGCAACCTGAGTTTCCTCGTTAGTTTGAGATTCTGTGCTCACAGCAGCCAGTTCGTCTTCAATAAAGTGTCCAACTGCATCTATAGCTTCCTCGGTGCCTGAATTGGCATTATCAGCTAAGTTATCTCCTTCACTTACTGAATCATTGTTAAGATCTTCCACCAACGCCACATTAGCTTCACCACCAGAGATAAACCGAAATGTCCAGTCCTGTCCTTCATCTCCTTGAGCAACCATAGCTTTGGAATCTTGGCTGGAGAAGTCACGTTCTTTTCTTTGTCCTTACGGTTGTTTGAAGTGAAAGGGTTACCGTTTCTAGTCTTCTTTGGTTTCACGCACTCTCGTTTAAAGTGTCCCATTTCACCACAGTTAAAGCAAGTGACTTTTGTTTTATCAAAACCAAAGGTTATGTCTTTAGTAGCAATCAGGTTTTGACCAGTCTTTTTCACAAACTTCTTAGCTCTTCTTACTGCACTAACCAGAGCCCACATTATATCCATTCTTTCCAATTTAGCCTCGTCAACCTGTTCATAGTCTTCATCAGCAAGATGACAATTTCCAATTTTTCTAGAAACTAAACCATCATAAGAGTGCACAACAGCAGCAAGAGGATCCATGTGTTCCTTGGCTACTTCAACAGTATCATTTCCCAGATTCTCAGTCTTTAGGTTTGTTGTATTTGCTTCTGGGATATTGTACTGAGTACCCGATGATCCTGACATTTCACTTCCAGATGACCCACTTTGAGAATTTCCAGATGTGTTGGATACGAACATTGTTTGAAGAGGTGCTCCTGATGAAGTAGGTGTGGGAACAACGTTATATAGTGATGGATTGTATGTATATGAACCTTTCTTTGACTTGTATTTTAGCCTCAGTTCCTCCTCCCTTAGCTTCAAGATAAAATCATTGATGTCTAGAGTGGCTAAAGTATCATTCAGTCTCAGATTAGAAACAAAGGGATCCCATTTATCCAGCAATCCATCAGCAAAGCTTGCAACTTTATCTTCCATTGATGCATGAAAGGATCTCATGTCTAGTTTGATCAATTAGATTTGATTCGCAACGGAATAGTATAAGAATTAGATCAAATTCAAGCAAGAACACAAATGATATTTCAATGAAACAGTACGGTTATAGAGAGAGAAAGTATTTCTGCAAAAAGGAATATTTTATTCAACACATGCTTTGGCAATTACAAAATTAGGTCAACCTCCCTTTTATAAGGAAGGAGACGACAGCTGATGTTACTTGATAGTGACATCTAACCGTTATTACAACAACTACATAAAGTAAACTAAACTACTGAAGATGTCTACAACAGCTGACATCTTCTTACAAAAGCTAAGTGTAAACTAACACTATAACTACTGAACTACAATTACTGAAGCTACAACGTCTGAAGAACATGCTCTTTAGACGTTTTACATTAAGTAAACTACTAAAAGAAAACTACTGAAACTCAAATAGAAAACTACTTAAAAGAAACCATCACAACTACTGAAGATTACAACTTCAGCTGTTGTGACAACCTCTGAAGACTTGATCTTCAGACTTTGTCTTCAGTAGAAGTCTTCAGACTTTGTCTCCAGTACTTGAACTTCAGATGTTGTCTTCAGTACATGTCTTCAGCTGATGAAGCCTTCTTCAGTGCTTATGATGTCTTGTGGGACTTAAATGTTTTTCTGATCAGGCTCATTGGTTCTTTTGATCCAATAATGTAGTTACCCCATGTGTGTGCAACTCACTCATCAGATGATAAAATCTGTCTATAATGTAATCCAAGCATTCATTTCTAGTAGATGAGAAATTGTCCAATTCCTTCTTAAGGGATTTGGCCTTTAGTGCCTTTAACGTGGCATTCCTATCATATCACTTTTCCAAAGGAGACCACAGCTTCTTGGACTGTTTATGTTCTGAAAATTGTTGGAAAATGTCTTTAGGAATCGACTGTGTCAGTAAGGCATAAGCTTTCTTCTTGGCATTGTGAGCAACCTTTTGAACTTCATTCATCCCACTCAAAGTCAGCTTAACATCATTAGATCCAACCGGTGTAGAGTAACTAGTTTCAATAACAATCCACAAGTTTAGGTCTACACCATTAAGATAAATCTCAAACCGTTGTTTCCATTGTGGGTATTCATCCAAAGTCAACAGTTTTGGAGGTTTGTTGTGATTTCCAGTTTCATTTTCCAGCAGTAATAGGTTTTGGATTCGTGAGTCCTTTTCAGCAGTAAACGCGGTGTTCTAATCGTCTATTTTATCAAAACTTGAGAAACCTTATGTGATTGAATCAATCGTGCGATTGAGAATGCGAATGAGTTCAATCGTATGAATGAAGAGTGCGAATGGATTCAATCGTATGATTCAAGTCAATCGTGCGATTGAGTAAACAACCGAGTCAATCGTGCGATTGAATTGTGCGAATGGGATTCAGTCGTGCGATTGAGCCAATCGTGCAACTGAGACTGCTGGATTTGAAAATTTTGAGATTTTGAACACGTTTAGACTCAAAATGATTTTGCACAAATCCTAAACTGTTGTAAGTCGGAAAGTTCAAAAGTTTTGAATCATGCACACGTCAAAAACTCGTTTTGTGTCAAAAACAAAGAATTTTTGAATAAAAACGTTAACTTTAACCAAAACGCCGATCGAATCCATGAAGAATCAAGAGCCAAGGCTCTGATACCACTTTTTAGGACCGTGTACGTACGGAGTACTAACTGATTCAACGTGTAACCTAATCAAATAGTGCGGAATCATATTTGATTGGCGATCCAATCAGTGAGAACGAAAAACCCGAATCAATCTAACAATAGAACAACGTTAAGAATGATTAGAAAACGATTCGGGACGAACTATGAACTTGGATGGATGGGATAGAACTCTCTAGACGGCTAGGGTATGAAAGAATTCGAAGTGTAATGTTTTTCCATGAATTATGTGGTATTTATAGGTTTCAGTATACAGTCGTACGACTGAGCCATTAGCATGGTTCAGTCCTGCGACTGAGCCATACGATTTGTTCATGCGCACGATTGAACCATACACTTGGTCCAATCGTGCGACAGAGCCAATCTCATGACTAAGTCGTGCGACTGACCCAATCACCTGGTTCAGTCACGCGACTGACCCAATCACCTGGTTCAGTCGTGCGACTGGTCCATAAGCATGGTCCATTAGCATGAATAACCATAAGACTAAGTCAAACACATTCCTGAATCATTATTAACTCAGAACTGTGACTGACTATTACAAACCCATATATAGTATTCATTCAAGCGTGTAGTTATAAATGATATAAGAATAAAATACATTCAATAGCAAATATACATTCAACCACATATCATATTACCAACATATCCATGTATTACACATATGTAAGATTGAAAATACATAAACATATATACATAAGTAAAGTACAATGAACTAGGGACATCATGTATCAACATAAGTAAAACTTATAAATTATTAGTTCGGGCATAAAATAATAACAATTAAAACTTCAGGGACCAAACTGAAATTTTGTTTAAAACACAAAACTCAAACTTTGGAATTAAATTGTAAAACTTAAAACCGCAGGGACCAAATTGTAAAATTCTACAACCCAACCCAACCATCCCCGATTTCCAGGACAATCTCCGACCACATTTCCTGTCGACCTCCGGCGACTCCAATTCCACTAAAAACCCAAATTTTAACACCAAAAATTGTAGCAAACCGGTTCGTATACATGATTCGAACAGGAGGATGTGATAAATTTCAAATGTAACAACAGTTATCAAGTTTTTTAATTCGAAACCGAAACCCATTGAAGTTTCAAGCCGTTATTACATTAAAGTTCACTATAATTGAAATTAATCGAGCATGAGCATTTGTGTGATCATTTTACAACCATTAGGATGTTTAATTTCACCTGAGACAACATTTAATCTGTTCAATTCGACCTGAATCGACCGACATAAACTTTATAGCCGTTGGGCAATTAATCGACCAAAGCAAGACTATATAACAGAGGTGAAAGGTGACATTTGTTCCTTTCCAACTATCTGTGCACTCAATTTCACCAAATATACACATGCATCAAACATTGATTCAAGAAAACAGTCGCAACCTTGTTCGAACCTTAAATCGTCAAACACAACATCAACCAGGTAATTAAAGGGGTCTTTTGATTCGTTTTTAAATAACATCGAATTGATGCTCAATTTACTCGATTTAGATTCTAGGGTTCTTATGAATTTAGGGGAATTTGGTGGGTTAGGTTTTTAAATAAAAATTTCAATTCCTCATACAAAACCAAGGCTTGGCCTAGTGGTTTTGTGCGTGGTAAGGCTGTGCAGGGGGCCCGGGTTTGAACCCCAGCCCCTTCAAATTTTTTTAAGTGTTCTTTGTTTTTTTTAAAAATGCAGAAAAATATTTAAATATTATTAAAAATCATATAAAATCATTTTTAATCAGAAAATAAATAAAATCATTCTCTTTTAAATTTTCTAAAAAATTCAATTTAGGAGATTTCCATTTTTTTATTTCAAAAATTCTAAAAAAACGTACAAAATAAAATTTATTATTAAACTCAAATTGTAATGAGTTCACTTAATTTTTAATAATTTTATTTGAATAAACATTTTATTGTTATAAATTATAGTTACACATTTATTTATATATATTTAAAAGAAAATTAATATAATGTATGTACATATTTAAAATGTACACTTATTGAAATTAATAGAATTTTTTAATCAATTAAGTCTACAAAATTACTATTTTATTAAATAGTAAATAATAAACATTTGATAATAAAAGTTTAACTTTTATTAATAGTGTACATCACTAAAATTCTTAATTAATCATTTAAGTACCAAAATAATAGCAAATGATATCTATTTAATAGTAAAAATTATGGATTAAATGGTTATAAATATAACACTATAATAATCATGATTAACTTAATACGACATTCATTTAGGTTGAACGTTAACAAATCCTCGACATTATATGCAAGACTGTTGGACCTCAACTTTGAGATTGAAGCTTACCAAATTGAAGATCAAGTTCAGTTGACTTATCGGTACTGATCACGATAAAAGACGTTGATAATAGTAGACTAAGGGGTAATATTGTTGGGTCTGAAGGATAGTCTAATATTATCAACACAGTCAAAGTCAACAAAGTCAACATCAACGGTCAAAGTCAATGGTGCCTCGCGTAAAACCATTGCTTAAGAGATACTGGGTCAGTGTCTCATACCAGATCCGAGGAGCTTGATGAAGTCCATAAAGTGACTTATCAAGCTTGTATACTTTGTCAGGAAAGTCTG
The DNA here is from genome assembly GCA_018326465.1 of Flaveria floridana. Lineage (NCBI taxonomy): Eukaryota > Viridiplantae > Streptophyta > Magnoliopsida > Asterales > Asteraceae > Flaveria > Flaveria floridana. The sequence continues at coordinate 949 of BJCO01816917.1, read as the reverse complement.
GATCTTCAAAGCCTGGGGGTTGACACACATATATCTCTTCATCAATGTCACCGTAGAGAAATGCGCATTTGATATCCATCTGATAGACTTTAAATTGCTTGTGAGCAGCGTACGCCAAGAATATTCTAATAGCTTCAAGACGGGCGACAGGTGCGAAGACTTCTGTGTAGTCAATTCCTTCTTCTTGAGCAAAGCCTTGAACCACTAATCTGGATTTGTTTTGCACCACTATGCCTCGATTATCAGGTTTGTTCTTGAACACCCATTTTGTTCCAATGGGATACTTATTTGGTGGAAGATCGACCAGGGTCCACACCTTGAGTTTTCTAAACTGTTGCAATTCCAACTGCATTGACTCAACCCAGCAGGGATCTTGGAGAGCTGCATGTACCTTCTTAGGAACGGTTTGAGATATAAAACAAGAGAACAAGCAAACATTAATCAATCCAGATTGACTCCGCGTCCGAACTCCATCAGTAATAGAACCAATTATGTTGTCATGTGGATGATCTTTCAAAGTATTGAAATCAGCAGTCATGGAAGGGATGTCAGTAGGTGGATGGTTAAATGATGAGCTGGATGGTGAAGTAGAGTGCGGTAAAGGAGATGAAGAAGGTGATGTTGATGTGGATGGAGGTGGAAGGTCAAACGAAGATTAGGAAGATGCAACATTGACTGAAGTATCATCAAGTGATGTAGTGTCATGAGGCATAATAGGTTCATCTGGTATGGGAGCAGGAGGAATGATGTTTGTTGTTGTATTGGAGATGGACACATCATCATAGAAAACTGGAAGATTGAATGATTTGAACACCGTATCTGAGTCAAAGAACCAAGCTGGTTCTGAAGGAACATCAGAGGAATTAGATTCCTGCCAATCGACATAGAAGGACTCTTGAACGATACGTGTCCTCTTGTTATATACCCGATAAGCCTTTTGAGAAGAAGA
>BJCO01816871.1:0-15337 GCA_018326465.1 Flaveria floridana | reverse complement strand
TGCCCGGATGGTTCACCATAGTTTCTTAACAAAACCTGTCACATGCCACAAACGACCCCTCAGGATCTCAGTAGGGTACCTCCCTGTGGCGGGAGCTACTGTGTGTGGGGGTTTCCCCAAATAGATCTATCCACATAAAACAAGTGGTTCACGAAAGAATTAATGATCATAATGTAAGTATCAGCAGGTATCGATAAATCCCACATACAAGCACCAAGTAAAGCACAATTATAGTTCATAAAATAACAGAGCATGTTTCATCCTAAAACAGTAGTAAAAAGGGGTCACTAGAACTCACCTGGTATCCTTAAATAATTCTGAGCTTGATAAAGAAAAAGGATGATTACCAACCACGCAATCCTAATTAGAACATATAAGATTCACATTTAGAATTAGCACGATGCTATTACATACGTGCGGTTGAGCTCTTTAGTTAAATTAATGTTGGTGATTAGTATCCTTATTGTATCTTAGCTTCTTGTGTATTTATTAATTGTCATGAATTAACTCGTGTACATTAGGTTAATTAATGCATTTAATCAAGAATTGAGTTTTAGCATGACGAATGTAGAAATAATCAATTTATATCATGGATTCCAAATCTTTATGGATAATTTGCATTGACGATGTAAGTATTGTATAATGTTTCAAACGATGTTTATAATGTTCACGTTTATATCATATCGATAATTGGTTGACACTAAAGTAATCCAAATATTGATAACAGTTGACGATATTTTTAATAAAAAGGGTGATACTAATAATATTTATTTCAATAACAATGAGATTACCAACTATTAATAACAGCAAGATGATGTATCATTAACGCATTTTAGGTCTTTTACCTTAAATAAAACGTGTAAACATCGGTTTACCTATAGTATAATCATATATATATATGTGTACAATTGTATTTGTAAACACTTTACATCTCAGAGTCTTGTAAAGATTTGTATGACATGAGATCAAATAATTACTTATATGTTGTCTAATATCTTGTTTATATGACAATATTACCAAACTTGTTTTACATTATGAGATTGGTCACGTCATTTCTTGTTAATATTTTTATACATATTTGTAGCTCAACACACACAAGTTAATATATAATCACTATATTTACGTATATGGATTTCTAGCGCACGGTTATACCTAGCGTTTCCGTTTCACATCCTAGAATCCGCTTGTTCAGACCCGCATCGTGTTGACTGCCCATTGACCATGGTTGACCGGCTTTGACCAACAGCTTTGACCAAGGTTTAACCTAGTTAAAATGCAACAAGATTATATACAACACTACTACATTGATAACTCACAACCAAACGCAACTAAACTGCAACATACGTTACCAAACACCTCGGTTATGTCTTTTACCACCAATATCCACCACATGCAGCCACTCTCCACCATGGACCGCCACTAACCGCCACCGACAGCCTCTTGGTCAGCCGGAATTTCCTGCCGGAAGTAGCCCTAAATCATCCAAACTCACTGATCTTGCTTAAATTCAATATCAACCCACTAGAAAAGCATCAAACAGCTCTAATACACCTCGCACAACAGCAACCATCACAAACCACCATCGATTGCCACCGTCTTCACCATCACCGCCCACGATTATCACTGCCGCCACCGTTGGGACCCAGATCCACCGGAACCACCTTCGCCACCATCGGCTATCACCATACAACACCATTACCACGACACCACCTTCTTTCCTCTACCATAGCCATTACAACCGAAATTCAACACCACAACCGTCACATGCACAAGTATTAACCACAACCAACAGCCTTTGTAACCATCGCAGCAGCCTAACACCATTGCCACAACCACCTTGGGCAGCCTTTGGGTGCCCTAAATCAACCACGACCATCAACACCTACAGCCACAGCCGACAAGCACAACCGATATACCACCTTCACTGCCACCACAACTAAAATCCCACGACATGACCGTGACAAACAACCACCCCGACCATAACCTAAACTATACCAACGACAGCCACAATCACAGCCAGTATTCACAGCCAACAATCACAGCCAATAACCATCACAACCGCAATCACAGCCAATAATCATCACCGCGACATCACCACCGCAACACCAACCCAACCGACAACCTACATCACCACTGCTGCTACTCAACTACCACCCACAACCACCATCGACTACCACCAATATCTGACAGTCACCATCACAACCACCATCCACAACCAGCATCAACGCCACCAACACCACAGGCAACCATCTTCATCGTCCCCTCTGTCGACAAACAACACCACTGCCGGCGCAACCCAATCACCCGACCGGCAGCAACCCCAATCACCACAGATCACCTACATCTCTAACCACAACCCACGCCACTGCTAACGTCGCGCCACCACAACCAGCGCCACCTACCTAGCTCGAATCGACGCCACTATTAACACCTTTAAAACCCGCCTGCACCCATCGTCTCTGCCGTCGATTCATGCCAGTTTTGCTGTGTTTCGAGCGAAATAATCACTTCCATCGAACTCAGGGGGTCGAGAGGAGTCGAAAGAGGTGTGTCACTCACCTCCACTCGCAGGAGGCCGACGCCGGTGGCCGGATAACGACCGGAGTTCGGGTGAGGGAGGGGGGTTGCGGCTGATGCCCTTCTCTCTCTCTCTCAAATGTGTTTGAAAACCCTAATATGGGGCAAAAATGTGCTTATATAGTGGGGTTAAAGAAATGGGTTTGTTAACTGGTCGGTTCGTACACGTTCGGTTTAGTTTTTCACGTAACGTAATAAATTTCATTTCCCGTTAGATTCGGTTATACAAAACGTTATAAATATTCCAATATTATAAATTTTATCGTATTAAAAACCTACCAAATAATTAAACGGGGTTGTAAATTAACGCGTATTTAACACGTTCAACGGTTTTATGCGTTTTTCTCGAATAAGCGTTAATATAATCATTTTGGTATCAAAATATATGCAATTAAGTATTAAAATGATATTGTGCACGTTAACTTCCCATGCCAGTCGCATTATAATCTTATCTGTCCAATTCTCGGGTTTTGACCTAATTCCTGATCGATGCACGTCATGGTTGCGTTTCGGAACGCATTTATTCCGGACAACGTATCACTCACAAATTAATATGTTATGATAATAAACAATGATTAGATGTATGTTTACGGAGTTACAAGGCTCGGTTGTCATAACAGACGTCAGTTAAATGCCGGTGAAAACCGGTATTCGCGTTTCACTTACGTATTTCCGTTGCTATTGCATGTTTGATGAAAAATCTTTTAGCAAGCATTATTTATGATATTAGTTAAGATTAACAATGATTTAGATTGGATGACAAGCCATTATAAGAATTTCTGATGGAATTCAGACGTTAGTACGCGTTAAATTACCGGATTTACCCGGTGTGGGTTCTGAATCTGTTTTTAGTCTGGATCTTTCCATAGTTATTTCAAATCACATAATAATTCATTTTTTCATGGTTTCTCATTTAATTAGTTTGTTAACATGCATTTGGGCCTTAAATGGGCCTTGTTTATATGTTCGGGCCTTTATTGGGCTTATTAGGCCCAAAAAGGCTGTTTCGTTTTACAAGATTTCTTTCATAAGCCCATCTTAATTCGGACCTTTATTGAGTTTTATAATGTTTTGAGGTTTCCAATTGGGCATATTTCATAGGTGTTACAAATGTAGTTGGTTTGTGTATGCTACCAAGCCTAAACATCACAACATGTGGAGAATATCTAGATGGGTCAATGCACACAACTGCTTTGGTAGTGTTGTTGGCAATAACAACAGAGGTTTGAAATCTAGAGATATTGTAAATCACATCATCCACTTTATTCACCAAGACCTTACTTTTCCCGTCAAGCAAATTCAGGCACACATAAAAGACACGTTGAATGTTGATGTTTCATATAATAAGGCGTGGAGAGCTTGAAAGGCTGCTATTGAGTTAATATACGGTACTTGAGATAGTAATTTTAAAGAACTTCCAAGGTACATCAATGCTCTATAAGAAACAAACCAAGTTATTGTGGAATGGTTACATCATCCCATTAGTTCATCTCAATATCATATGTTTAAATATGTGTTTTGGGCATTTGGTCCGGTAATCAACCCATTCAAGCATAGTCAGCATGTGATGTCTGTGGATGGTACTTTTTTGAAGGGATCCTATCGTACTAAGATGTTAATTGCAGTTTTTAAAAATACAAACAACTACGTAGTGTCGGTAGCTTATGCCATCATTAACGAAGAAACGACGTATAGTTGGAGTTGGTTTTTGCAGCACCATGTTGGATTTCATCATGATTTTGTTGGAAGGGGGAAAAATTGTGTGTTATTTTTGATAGACATAAAGGAATTATCGCCGCTATGCAAAATGTTAAAGATATGGTAAACAATGCGGTTCATCGATTTTGTCTTCAACACGTGCGTAGTAACATGATGCACAAGTTCAAGGTGTCTAGTTTAAAAAAGATCTGTTGGTTGATTGGATGCACCTCCCAACAAAGAAAGTATGATTTATTTGTAGCTGAAATACAAAGTCTCAAGCCTAAAGCTTGGGAATATTTAAAAGTTATCAAAGAAAGAAAATGGACGATTGTACATGATAAAAGTCAGCGTCGTTGGGGTAACCTAACAAAAAACATTTCTGAAAGTTTTAACAACACATTGCGGGGAGTAAGGCTTATGCCAATTAAAGCCATTATTAATTGCACGTTGATAAAACAGTTGAGCAATATAAAAAACACCAGGAAATTGCAACAACTTGCAACACAGGTTTACCCCCCATTTATGGCGTTTGTTTGAATCCCTGATCTTATTGGACAGTAACATATCATATCATATTTTGATCACCACGAGGCAAGATACAGGGTTTTACAAAGATAATTAATAATCAAGCTGGTGGAAATATTTATGCTGTGGAGTTCAATGATAGAATATGCACTTGTGGTAAATGGAAAATGCTAAGATTCCCGTGCTCACATGCGATTGTTGTTTGCCGACACAGGGGTGTGTCACCTTCTTACACTGTGCATGCGGTATACACTAATACAGCTTATCAAAAGCAGTATAGTGGTCATTTTTACCCACTTCGTCACCCTGATTACTAGACAGACCCAGGTTGGAGGATTAGAGTAGACCCATCAAAGGTTATAACAAAACAAGGTAGGAGACGCACCCGCGGGATACATAACGAGATGGATGTTCATCATCGTCCAGATGAACCCGTTGTACGTAAATGTTCCATATGTAGACATCCGGGTCATAACATGAGTACGTGTCGAAACTCACAACCATGAAGCAATGATTATTTGTCTATTATTGTTTTGGTAATTTTATGCTTGTGATGTTTGAACTTTTTTATTAACTACTTCTTGTTATTGTGTTTATTAACTACTTCTGTTTATTGTGTTTGTCCTTATATAATACATGAGTAATTAGATAAAATATTTGATAGATAAAACTTGTATAGCATTTCTATAATAATTAAAGCATTCATATATAAGACATAACATTACTGGGTATATGCTTGTGTTTGATGCGTCTCAAAAAATTGGTATCCCCCCGTCTAGGACGCAAGGCACCGACATTGCTCGTTGGATTCTAAAAATAGTGAGCAGCTCTATGCTCACCAACTGAAAATAACAATTCTCTATTCAAAGGGCCCGATGTAACACCCCAATTCGCCATGAATCAAATACGTAGGTTTGTTGGAAAATAGAGAAAATATGAAAGATGTTTGTTTTGTAAAATAGAGTTGTGTGTTGTGAAGGAATGTGTGGTGGTTTATATAATATATGCGGGTTTGTTAAAAAATAGAGAAAAGTAAAAAAAGTTTTTTTTAATAAATAATGTCCGGACCAAACCTTAATTTAACCACAAACTCGCCCTTCCCATTGGCGGGTTCTTGGGCATTAATGGAGACACAAACCAATCACTGATCAGTCAAGTCAACAAACATTTATGCTGGTGGTTGGCTAGAACTCGTCAGTGGCACCGGCGAGTTCTGAGGAAAAGGACAATTGTGTTGGAATCTTGTAAGGCACAATATTTAAGAAGGGAGAACTCGCTGGTGTGACTGACGGGTACCCCTGATCGAAGTCAACTTTTATATTTATTTACCCCCAAGTCAATATATTTTTAAATTTAATCCCATAAATAAAAAAAATTCATAGATATAGACTAGTGTTCCAAGATAGAATCTACATGTAGAAGTTAAAATAAAATACATTAGAAAATTAATTATAAATTTTTAGATACCTTCTCTTCTCTATCTCCTCAAATCTCAGAACCTTATGAACAACTATAAGCAAGTATTTTGCATGATTAAGTTATACTACTCTAGTTACATAAATTATCTGTAAACACAAGCATATAAAAATTCATACGAATTCGATACAATGCACACACACATCATCAATAATCATTCCTAATTACTAATGAGTCTGTAGGGTTGACAATAAACCCGAACCTGACGGGAATACCGAAACTCAAGAAACTTGACACGGGTACAGGCTCGAGTAAACATGTATGAGATTGGCGGGGCGGAACTATGTTCATCTCTATGGGGTCATGCGAACCCATTAAAAGCTTCTTTTATGTAAAACACTTGTATTAACATGTATGGTGAAACTCATGAGGTTTTTGAAAGTGAACTCATTCAAAAACTTTGCATCTTATCTTATATGAATAAAATAAAATAAAATTTTCATATGTTATTTTTTCAAACCCTCCATGCCACATGTTAGTCGCATAAAAAGTTAATCATTTAATTATCACCTTAAATGCTAAAGATCTTATTTATATTATTTTTAAATTATAAAAATATTATTATTTAACAATATAATTTCTTTAAAAATAAATAAATATGATTTTTAAACACACATTTTTTAATGACATTTAATAAAAAGTAAAAAAATGGATTTTTTATGAATTTTTTTTATGAAAGTTTTTGAAAAACAAAAGTTTAAAAAAATATTGCTATTGAATTATTACTTAAGGTAGTTTATTATACATAATTCGAATCATATATATCTATAAATTATAATATAAATCTAAATATTAATTAAGAACTATTAATTTAAAATTTAATTTAACCCGTGTAAAACATAAGTTTCTAAACTAGTGAATGAATAAAGAAGATGAAGTGGTTGGATTGCTGAACTCTATTTGATTCTATACCACAGACCAAGTTTCGAAACCAAGCACCTATTAGTTTTTATTCTATCATATTTTATTTTTATTTGTGTGTGTATGGGGGTGTTTATAAATGGAGGGTTAGTATATCCTTAATTGATATAAGAGTGTGTATAATATAACACATGTTTAACTATATATTCTGATATGTAAAAAATACTAGGTTGTTTTAGGATGTCAACTAAAGTTGAATATGATTTAGAGCTATATATATGGTGTAAAAAAAAGTCAAATATGAATTAGAGCTACATATATCTCGTGCATAAAAACAAAATTAAATAGAAGATTAACAGGTTTTTAAAATTGTTGTGTTGGTTTCTAATGGCTTGGCTTTTTGTATTCTCAAAATCAAAACAAAGAATAGTAGACAAAGGTCAAGAGTATTTTTATGAGAAACTGTATGCATTTAAGCTAATATTTATAGTCTTAACTCACAGTAAGATTTTTGTTTAAATGAATTAATTAATAGTTTTTCTTCAATTGGGCATGTCCATTCTACTACAATGGATTAAGGATAGATTTTGTGTAAACTTTGTTAGTATAAAGGATTGGGATTTGAAGTTCGTTTAAGAATTAGATTAAGGAATAGAGTTTGTTGAGTCCAACCCAACCGAACCCGAACGATCTGTATATCAAGTTGATAGAAATCAGAACACCAAAACTTGTGACCTTGTTGAAAAACATTTCTAGTTCCGTCACTGGAGATATGGTATGGAATTAGGTTCTATTTTTTTACGGTTTTGAGATGGGTATGAGATTACATGCTATACCCATGTACTTACCCGTCCCGATTACCGATAATGCATACCGGCTTACCCGATCATCTACCCGAATATAATTTTGTTTACTTATTTATTTTAATTATATTATATATCGTTTTAGTTATATTAGATACATTATATTATCTCAGATTAATTAAGGATTTCAATTTCGACTTCCCTTTAATTATATTATATATTGTTTTAGTTATATTAGATACATTATATTATCTCAGATTAATTAAGGATTTCAATTTCGATTTCCCACTAATCATTTATTCTTATCTCTTTGACACTTAGATTCTATAGCTACAATCACCTTCAGAAAGCGCAACTTTTTTAGCATGGCTGTAGTAATTTAGCTTGTTTATGTTATTTTAGTCTTTAATTTTGGTTATGTTTGTTTGATATGGATATAATGTTGTAAATTCCATAAATATTCGACAGGAATACCCAACGGTTATTTTATATACACTGGGTACTCGATTACCCGTGGGCATGCCGGATACCCGACGGGTAAATACCCGATAGATACCAATGGGTGAATACCCAATACATACCGACTGGTGAATACCCGATTCATACCGGCGGGTGAATACCCGATACATATCAATGGGTTTTGGGAAGAGTATGGGGGTAGTTTTCTAATTAGGTATTAAGTTGGGATTACTCATAGCCGTTTCAAACCCGTCTTATTGCCATCCCTATCTAGTTGGTGTAATTATTATGATAACTAAATAGCAAACAGTGGATGTAATTTGTTGTATTTCCTCAAATAATTACAGATAGCGATTAACGATAATGGATGTCGGGAATTAGGAAATAGTCAGATGAGTCGATGATACACAAGAGCAAATGTGATTAGCAAGCTTAGACTAGAGATGTGAATTGTGATTATTGATTAGCATATTAAGGAAAGAGAAATGTTCAAATAAAAAGGTCTATAAAACTAAAAATTATAAGAAGTAATCTCAATAATTAATATATTTAATCAATGGTTAAGATCAAATTATAGAAAAAATTTGTTAGAGTGATATTTTAGTAATAATCACTTTTGTATACTTTTTTCAAGTTCTCCTATTTTTTTAAAATATTCATAACTTTTTTGTGAGACATCATTTTTTAATAAAAATTACACCAAAAATACAAGCGTTTTTATCTTTAAAACGAGTACAATATTGTTATATGAAACGATAATTGTTTTTTTAAGTGTTTAAGCTTACGTCTTATCATTGTGTCTTTAATGCAACTCATTGTGTATTTTTGTTAGTTATTTTATTTTTCTTAATACTATTGTGTGTTTTTTAAAATGATAAATTTTAAAAAAGTGTAATGGTAGAATAACAATGTCTTGTATCTCTAATATGTAAAAAAACAGAAGAATTAAGTAACACTTAATTAATTTAATACATTAAAAACAATAACAAAACAGCACAATGTCTCATTATGTCTTTTTATTAAAATTGTGTTATCTTGAACACTATAAGTTTTAAAAAATACATTGTTGAAATAATATAATTGTGTACTTTAAATTATAAAACATAATGATACATAACAATTTTATATAACTATACAGAACAATGACAAAAATAACACATTGTGTTATCTTCAACACCATGAGTTTTAAAAAAATACATTGGTGAAGTATATCATTTTGTATTTGTAATTGTAAAACACAATGCATATAACAGGTTTATATTATCTATAGAAACAATGACAAAAATAACATAAGATGACTAAAAAATAAAACACAACGATAAATACATATAACAAATGATGTAAAGCATATGACACAATGAACTGATATTTGACATAATGAACGTATAAAATATAATGAGCTGATGTATTTAACACAATGATCAAAATACCATCCTATTTAAAACAACGGAATGAAAGGTGCTAAGCTCATAATTCTTCTTAAACTTTTTTGATTAAATACCCTTTATAGTATAACCATATCCTTAGCATGGTTGTAAAACAAGGTCTACAAGGCCGAGTACTCTCCGAGTAATCGTTCCAAGGTAGATTGTCGATGCGACTTTCTTCAACTCCGCCTAGTTACTCAGAATCGATTAAGCGTGGTCAACCTTGACCAGAATCAGATATAGTAGGTTAACTCGGGCCGATTTGAACTTTAACAAAAGTAAAACATAATTTTGATGCATATTATATCAAAGAATGAATATCATTTTCACATATTTTGTTATAAATATTAATAAATTTACATTATTTGACATATATTTAATTTGTCAAAACTAAATTTTTTATAATTTAAGATGTTTGAGTACTCTCCAAGTACTCTCCGCCTACACCGAGTACTCTCAACTCCTCGGTTGACCGACTAGGGAGCGCCTAACGAATTTTGCAACCATAATCCTCAGGGAAAAGAAGTTTGGGCCCATCTTGAAACCGTCCTTGTGCGGTCTCCAACCCTACACCCCTTACTAGGGGTGTAAAAATTCGAATATCCGAAAATTTCGGATAGTGTATTTCACTAACCGAATCTAAATCTGAAATTTCGGATATCCAAATTTTCGAATTCGGATTCGGATATCCGAATTCAAAGAAAGTTATATTATTTAATAGTTTTTATAAAAATATATAATTTTTATTAAAAAAATTCAAATATCCAAAGTTTTTATTATTTAATTTTTAAAATTTTATAGTAATATTTTGGACATTTCGGATATCCGAAATATCCAAAAATTCTCAAAATCACTATCCGAAATCAAAATTTGGATATCCACAATTTCGGATATTTCGGATTCGACTTCAAATTCAGATATTTTCGAACAACCCTATCCCGTACTGCCTGAACCGTATAGTATTAAAATTAAGATGATAACACGAGGTTTAAAATTTACTAAAATTATAAATAAACAGTCCTCGGTTTATAATAATTTATTGAATTACATAATATCTACTTTGGAAAGACAAAAGTAATTTTTATAGATCACTACAGTTTGGTTGTTAGGCTATGTGTAAAGAAAAATAAGTGAGAGGCGTGCGACAACACCGCTACACCCTCCCTCCTCCCTCGGCTTTGTGTTTTGACCCTAACACAGTGAATATTCATGTCACGACACCCACTCCTCGTTTCATTTTTTGAATGAAAAATGGTAGAATAAAAGTGAGAGAAAGATAGTAGTGTTATAGGAAACCACTATACTATGAGAAAAAACAAGTGAGAGGTTCTAATATGACACTGAGGTGGACTAAAATATAGAAAAATAAAAGGAAACCACTACGAATAGTGTTATTAACAGAATCACTCCTAGATGTTTAGAGTGAATAAAATTAATAATATTATGCTTGTAATTAATTTGTTACAAATCAGTTGTTATATATATACATACATATTATAATAAAGTAGTAATTTTTTCCGGTACATGGCGACTTCATGTGAAGTCAATTTATGATTTTTTTTTCTCTCCCTTATATTAAATAATAAAAAAAATTAGGTTTAAAGTAATAAACTATTTACTTATTTACTATTTTTTTCCTTGAAATAAATAATCGATGTTATTTAAATTTGCCATTGAAATATATGTATAGGCTTCTGCTATACTAAAATGATTTAAAATTTAGAAGGACAAATTAATAATAATGAATTGATATTTCGAAATTCTAACTTAATATTTCAGGTAGTGTTATAATAAAAAGTGTATTTATCTAAAAGAGCTAAAAATAATTATGGGTTAACGTTTGTCATTTTATTATTTTTAAAGGGGATGACATTTTGTTGATTATAACAAATACGTCAGGTCATGTGTTATATTTATAAATCATTGTGTTTTACGTTTTATATCAATATCATTTCATGCTATTTTTGTTATTTTTTATATATTATATAAATTTGTTGTTATTTTATCAATGTGTTTTATTTTTAGAAGTACACAGTGATTTAATTTGACAAATGTTTTTAAACTCATTATTTTAGATATACAAAATAGTGTTCGGTAAAACAAAACGACGAGAATAAGAAAAATAGTCAATTTACATAGAGATGTGGGTTAGGGTTGAATGATAATGGAAGATGATGATGAGGGTTTTATTTTTTATTTTTATTTACTACAGGTAATATAGTCAATTTACATTAACTTAACAGAATTACACTAACAGAGTTAATGGTTTAGATGAAATTAAAACACAACTTGAAGCTATTGGACCGTTAGTATAATAAATAAACTATTAGACTGAAATTATGATTTTCATCAAACATCAGAGACGAAAATAATAATTTACTATACATCGGTATTACCCATAGATCTCATAGAATTTCAAAAATAAAAATAAAAAATAAAATCTATAGTTATTTGTCAGGACTACTTATAGACGGTTTCCAGCGTGGAGAAAAAGACTTTCATCAACGACTTTTTGATGGAGAAATATATGTGGATATTTACCAATGGACCACCAATGCAATTAAGATTCCATATGAGATATTGGACACACTTTTTTTCATTGTTGCTAGGCACAAGTTCCAATAGATAATCCACGGCAATTCAACAATAATTATAAAGATAAGATATCGAGTAAGATTCTCGCTCAGATTCATAGGTGTTTCTCAATGGGAACAATCTTGTTGTGAATATTTTGTTGTTAATTCTACACAAAAAATTCTCACTACATATACGACCCTTATCCTCTATGAATGAATTGTTTATAGCATCTACAAATAGTCGTTGTTTTCAAATACATTCTTCGTCTCCCTAAGCGTCCATGTTTACACATAGAGTGTACAAATCTCTTTTGTTTGCAGTAAATTAGTTTTCAGAATTTGTGGTTTTAAAAATAAAGAGTGTATCACAAAAGAAGTCTAAAATATAGCTCATTTCCTGCATGTGCTCAATGATCCCTTATATGTGCTTATGCCAAATTCATGTGTTGTTCGAGAGTTCTACCTGTGTACCTATACTATAAATTGAGTTTCTACATGTTTGCATAGTTCTACATGTTTGCTCAATGAGTTTCTATGTTGGTTTGACCATGTAACACCCTAGGCAAATCCCACATTGGTCGTGAACATACGAGATTCTTGGTTCATGAGGAATGTCCTATCTCTAATATCACCAACATGTTTGAGTGCATTAGCTGTGGATGAGAAGAGAACTCTATAATTCAGCATGCTCATGTGGCAGCAATCCAGGGATGAATGACCTCCCTGGGAAGTTTTCACCCAAGCAATCAAAAGTAAATCCGTGAGTTATTCGAGGGCAAAACGGACAATATTAGTAGTATGAGGGGTCAGATGTTACAAATAGCATTAGAGCCATTCTTGTGTCATTCGGGATGGTGGGAAAAACCTCATCATGGATGGTGAGTCCCCAAGGGTGTTCAGATGAGCACCTTAGGCAAATCTCACTGTAAAATCCAGTCAAATCACAAGAATAACAACCAAGATCTCAATCACAATAACGCGGAATGAAATTGCGATTGGAAGAAGACAAATAATGATAAAAAAGACTTCAATTGATAATCAGTGTGATTACAATCTTGTGCGAAATGCACAGAACGATTACAAAGCAAATTGAACTGAAAACTTAGCTACAAAATGCAAAAAATACATATTTATACTAAAACACACGTTCTCGCGCGAGATGATCTTTTCGCGAGGTTCTTGCTTTTGCGCGAGCTCTTCTTGTCGCGTGAATCCTAGCTTTCACGGACAGTCTTCGCATCTTGATCAACATCTTCATTTAGCTATCGTTGTTTTACCGAGCCTCATATAGTCTTCTACAGTTTCCCCCTAGGCTCGGTGAAACACTCTTAGTCAAAATCAACGTTAGCTTTCTTGTATGTGCCAGAATATGCATACCATTTATTTCTAAGGATCCGATCTGTCATCCAGACATATTGGCAAGATAAAAAGTAAACAGACTCGTCAGCTGAAATAGGGCAATGTAGCAGCTTATTCAAGTCGTCTTTGCCAAATTTCATTAAGTCAGCTGGATCAATGATTCTATATGATCTGTCAGTACATTTGATCACAGCTTGACCTGAATCCTTTTCACAACTCCAAGATATAAATTGCTTCAAAGAATTTGGAGGAACATGAGCATGAACAGGGACTTTCTTTATGTATTTGGGATGTTGATAGACTCTTATTTTCATTGGAGCTTTGGTATTTTCATTAATTCTAGAAGAGTCATCAATCACCTTTGACTTTGCAGTTCTGAAGTCCTTGAAGTTAGTTCTCATCTCTCTTCTAATCTTCGACCTCATTAATTCAGCTTCTCCGTAGTTGCTTTCATTGAAAAATGGAGCTTTTCCCATTGCATAAAGATCAACAGCACGTAAAGTGTGAAAGTCTTGAGTGCTTTTCAGATAATCTATTTCTCCATTTCTTCTTTTTATAACATACATCTTCTTCTCACCATCAAAAGCCCAGCTTATTTCATGTGAAATCTCACCATATTTGTCTTTAGGCTTAGATACAAACAGAAAATGAGTTTCTGTTGGTGGTGGTGGTGCTTTGAACTGCAATCCTCCTTTGGTATATAGAGCAATCTGTCGAGTAGAATCTTGTTGTGTTGAACCAGTAGGAGTAGGATCACTTACAGACTCAGTAGGAATTTCACCTTCTTCCAGATCAATATCTTTAAATAAGTCCTGTAAGATGTTCCCAAAAATGTCTGTATACTCATTTTGTTCATCTAAATCATCAAATAAATCAAACTCTTCTTCTGTAGCTCCCGTTGAAGTAGATTGTTGAAATGAGTATAGCTCCTTTTCATACAGATTTTCAGTATCGGGATCCAGTGGTTCATATCCTTCTGGATTACCAGCACTTGGTCCTGAGACATTTTCAGTGCTAGTATCACCAGTTGGATTAGACGATAAGCCTCCAACATCACTTCTCTCATTATCATCATCATCAGCATTATCTTCATCATTATCACCATCATTTCCACCATCATTTCCACCATCATCATCATCATCACCATTATCATCATCCTCCTTCTCCTCCTCCTCATCATCATCATCATCTTCTTCTTCTTCTAAATCACCATAATCAATCAAATCTTCATCTTCTTGTTCATTAACAATAGGGATATGCATCATGTGTTCGGGCTCAACAAAAGCTGTGGATGTACCAGTTTCAGTGACATGTGCTTCAGATGTAATTGGAACATCTTCAGCAACACTGACACTTGGCTGTGTCTTAGTAGTTTGAGCTTCAGTCACCCTTTCTTCCTCTTGAGAAACATTTGCAGGAGATGGACTTGGAGAACGCCTGCTCGTCTCACCAACCACAGTTATAGACCAGATAACTGGTGGTTGATGGAAATAAGTTTGAGAGATAAACTCTCTCAGCTCGTTAAGCTGTCTCTCCAAACCTGAGGAATAATCAAACATATTCTTCATTTGTT
>BJCO01816870.1:0-13869 GCA_018326465.1 Flaveria floridana | reverse complement strand
GTGAAAAAATAGTTTTATGTTTTGTAGCTAAATTATCGTTAAACTTAAAATTACAAATTCGTAGCAAAATTGTAACTAAAATTTTAGAAAACTGTTTCTGAGAAACTTATAACACATTTAGTGACAAAATATTTTTTTGGCAAAATTTTGAGATGGACTATAGGCAAATTTGTCAGAAATTATTTTACCAAGAGGGTTTTTTCCTACAATAACGTTTTTTTCACCAAATTTTATTACCTTCATTTTGCTACAAGTTTGCCAGGATTATGATTGTAGCAAAAGTTGTAGTTTTTGGTAGTGCTTAACTTTTATGTAATAACTACATTAAGAATGATTATTGAATATAACACATTTGAAGTTAAAAAAAAACAATGTAACAATGTAGTAATCATACCAAGAGCCTCAAAAAGTCAAATCAACTTCGTGCGCGAGCTAGAAGAATTCGCGCTAGAACTTGTAGTTGCCGTGAAAACATTTTGTTGCTAGTAAAGTTTTCGAGTGAAACATCTAGATAGTATATCTAGATGTTTCACTTTGATAATTGTAACACTTGAACAATTTCTTGTTATGTATTCTTAAAACAACATTGATAATCAAAAGAAAACTTTATTTACCTTGTTGCTCCTTTGATTTTGTCTTGTGTCTGCTTGTAAACCTTTCCAATTGTTATTCATTCTGTGTTCAACATTTCAGATCGATCATACTTGTGAAGTTCAAGGATTTTTAATAAAAATAATAATTCTATAATTAATGACACAAATAAGTTTAAATGCATATTAGTGTATGATGATTGCAATTGAATTTTATAAACGTCATACTCTATAATATTTTAGAATGATGATATTAATGTGACTTGTGATGGTGGTGGACTCGTGGGGTGGCCTTTGATTAAAAAGTTGGTTCCCATGAGAGACAAGCGGGCTACACTAGCATAACCACTTGTGTATTTGCAATCGAGTTTAATAATGGGGTAGTAGAAACTAACTATTTGAGCACATGAGATTTATAAAAAAAAATCTCTGTATGAATATTAACCCTTGAAATTAACATCCAACACGCTCATTTGTAACACCTAAAAAGATTTGTCTAGGGTAAAAGAAAAGAAATAAGAAGAAAGGAAATAAAAAGTATGTTGTAAGAAAAGAAAGGAAGTCAAAGTGGAGGGGGCTAAGTGTGAATAGGACAAAAATATATTATTATTTTGTTTAAAAGGTGGTATGACTGCCCACACTACCTGCTACACCCACTGCTCGATGTTTTAGAGAGAGAAAGCAGCAAAGCTTCGGTTCTAGAGAGAGAAAGCAGCTGAATTCGTATAAGGTAAGCAAATTGAGTGTAGTTGAGTTAGTTTTTATGGGTTTTTGGCCATGTAGCCGGTTTATACATGTTCGCATGTGTATGCATGTGTTTGGATTTGTGTTTTTGGAAGTATTTAGGTGTTAGAAACGTCTATAAAGTTCAAGTGGAAACGTTTAAGCTGGGAAGCAGCTAAGGTGAGTCTCTAGACCCCATGTTTTACTTGTTTTATAACTTTTTCGGGGCTGAAAATGCATGTAAATTATTTTTATAATATTGTTATATGTATGACCGTATGAATATATGCTTGTATGTTGGTAGTTTGTGGTTGTACATGTTATGATAGGGCTTACAATGGTAGTGTAAGGCTCAGAACATGCTAAGACATTGTTTAGGACTGAAAAATATGTTAGAAACATATAAGATGGTGTTCATGCACCCAAAAAGGGCTCATGCGTCTGAAAAATAGGCTTAAAAGTCTAAGGTGGTGTTTGTTTTTCACCAAAATCTCTTCTCTACCTCTTCATCTACGCACGCAGACGCGGAAAGAGCTTTTGAGTGCGCAGACTATTTGATTTTTGGAAGATGTTTCATTAAAAAAACGTCTTCCTAACGTTTGCGTGGAGAAGATGTGGACTTACCACTTCTCCACCTCTTCTCCATCACTTCTCCTTTAACCCCTGAAACTCATTTCTCCTTCAACTCAAACAGCAGCCCCAAACCACTAGCCACCCTCTCCTCCCGCAGCCCCCCTCCGGCAACCCCTCCGTCCGCCTCGGCCGCGCCCTCCCAACGCCCGTCGGCCGCCTCCCTCGGGAAGTTTCCCCTCGACCGCCCCGCGTCGCCTTCCCGAAGCACGCCGGCCGCCTCCCTCGGGCAGTTTCCCCTCGGCCATGATGTAATACCTCTCATGTTCTTCGAATCTTTGATTTGGTGTAGCATCACTACTTTCTTTGGTGATTTTACAGGTTTGTGTAAGCACGAAGCGCAATTTCTCTACATTCTCAAAGCAAATCGAGCAGATCTTTGTTTTTTTTGTTGATGAATCTGTAACCTAAAGCTCAAACTCCTCTTAATTGAATTGGGTTTTAGTTCACTTATGTGTTTTGATAATTGAATTGGGTTTTAGTTCATTTATGTGTTTTGATCTGAAATTGTTGATCATGAGTTCAATTGAACGAAACCCTCGTTCAATTTCATCCGTTTTGTGTATGTATGTTGTATGTATGTATGTGTGTGTGTGGTACAAGTCCAAGAAAGCAGATGTTAAAAAAATAGGTTTAATTTAATAGGTTTAAAAATATGTTTAATTTAATTACAGAATATTTTACCATTCTGCAGATGTTAAAAAAACAAACAGCATTTTTCTTGCAGACTGCAGATGTTTGGTCCACCTCTTCCGCTGTAGATGTCTGCAGATGTGGTCCGCAGACTGCAGACGTTTTCCTTCAGAAACAAACAGCACCTAAGTATGAGATGATGCGCCCAAACAGTAGCTCATGTGCCTAGATTTGCCTTAGAATTTATAGGTATAAGTTCATGCGCCTGAACAGTAGTTTATGAGCCTAAGTTTTAGCTGAAACGCCTAAGTATAGGGTCATGCACCCGAACAGTACCCCATGCGCCCAAGAGGCTCATGCGCCTAAGTGATGAAATGGTTAAGTGTAGGTTCATGCACCTGCATAGTGGAGAAACGCCTAAACAGGGCTGATGCGCCCAAATAGTCCCCATGGGCCCAAATAGTCCCCATGAGCCCAAATAGTCCCCATGAGCCTAAAATGTTTCTAAAATTTTTCTAAACAGGGTTTGACCCTACTTTGACTTGTGGGCTGTTTTGGACTAGTCTAAGCATGAATAAGTGTGGGTTTATGAATAGTATATGTATGATGTTATGATGAATGTATGATATGCATATGTGCATGAGATGTTATCTTTTATTAGTTTTCAAAACGTATTTATATTATAGTATAATATACGTTAAGTATTATGTTATTACTTTACGTAGTATGATGAATGTGTGAATGAACGTAAAGTATAACGTAATAAAGAGAAAGATAACAAAGATGAAAAGTGAAACGTAATGAAAGACAGAAAAGGGTTGCAAGCAGATTTAAAGGAGAATTACAACTCTTTGTGAGTTGATAGCTCAACTGTGTGTTTTATGACATGCGATTTTAACCCATGGGGATTCACACACCCAGGGAGACCAGTCTAGGTGATTGAACCCATAGTACGAAACGGGATCCATATCATTCGAACCCGGGCTTTGTGCCAATATATTATACGGCTTTGTGCCAGTTAGAAACGGGGCTTTAAGCCTAGAATGGTGGCTTCGGGCCATGGGCTTCGTGCCAATTAGTAAAGGAGCTTTGTGCTCGGAATGGCGGTTTCGGACCGCGATGGGGGAAAAGTCTAACAAGACCTAGAATCAGTATGAAACGAGCGAAGTAATGAAGTATGAGCGATAAAGTACGAAACAAACGATAACGAAAGATAAGAATTAGTGCGAAACGAGCGAAGTAACGACGTATGAACGATAAAGTACGAAACGAACGATAACGAAATATAAGGATAAAGTACGAAACGAGCAATAACGAATGAAATGATAAAGTGCGAAACGAACGAACACGTGCGATAACGTGTGAACATGTGTGAAAGTAAAGAAAGTGTTTTACGGAAAAAAGTATCTTTACGTATGAAACGTATAAAGTATTTTGATACTTATAAAACTAGAACTCTGATGACCTTTATGCGTTTTTAGTTGGAAGGTAAAGGTTGCTGAGGATGGCACGCAGGGAGGCTACTTAGCAGCGCAAGGCTGGCATCCATTCATGCATGTTATTATTGTTGTTTTTAGTCGGGGGTCTCTTCGGAAGTGGTCTCTCTATCTCTCTGGATATAGGATAGACTTGCCACCACATACCCCTCCCAGACCCTGCTTTTCAGCGGGATACACTGGGTATGTTTGTTTGTTTGTTTGTAATGCAATCAGTGAAAGTTTCTTTTGTAGTTGAACACTGTTGTATTGCATAACAACAGTAATTATTAATAAAATGAATGTTTTTTGTTAATGACTTCCGTTGTGATATTTTATAAAATGTATAATAATATGTATGTTCAGTGCTATGAATGACCAACTGTGAGGTGCCGGGGATCGGGGCCCTACAAGTTGGTATTAGAGCCAAAGTTTAACTGAATTGGGTAAATATTTTCAAAACCTAGACTAAAACTTAGAAGGTGATAAAGGGAAGGGATGCCAGCCCGAGTAGCTACGTGCCATCAGGTATTTATTTTTCAAAGTTAATTGGAGTTATATGCTAGTTGATTATGTGTTCTTAGTAGATTTAGATATTGATGTAGTCAGGATTGGAAATGGTTAGGGTCTGAAGAGTAAAGTAAGTAGCTAATCATAACTGCGCACTGTAATTAGGGACATACTATACTTGACATAAACTGAGCTATTCCTTGAATGACCGTATTAGAGTTTGAATCTTATAATGATTAGAAAATGGTTGGAGGTAGATCATCTAAGACCTCTAGGGGTGGAGCACAGGGAGGACGTGGAGCTGAACCGCGTGTTACTAGGAACCAGGCTAAGACAGTAGAGAGGGCCCGTGAAGAGCCCGAGATATATCACCAGGAAGGTGGTGATGAAAGTGCAAATCTAAGGGCCTCGGTAAAAGTGGCAGTAGTAGAGGAGGTACATCAAGTCATGCAGATGATTCTACTATCTATAGTGACTGAAGTGATCAAAGCTGTAAGGGAGGACGAGAAGAAGGAGAGAAGAAGGACCACAAGAAGTCAAGAGAGGGAATGATCAGAGACCGAGACGATCGTCTCGATTGAGAAGGAGAAGGAGGAAGCAGTGCAGGAAACTGGACATGGTTGTAACTATGGGGCATTCCATAGGTGCAAGCCCCTGACATTTGATGGGAATGGCACTGCTGCTGCTCATCGATTGGTGAGGGAAATAGAGGCGGTACTTGATATTAGCGAGTGCCACGAAGATCAAAAAGTGAAGTTTGCTACCCACTCGTTTATGGACACAACCTTATGTTGGTGGGACAATATTGTCCAGGCTAAGGGTAGTAGGGCCATTAGCAGGCTGAGGTGGTCGTAGTTGAAGATGCTGGTGATCAAGGATATCTATCCTCACCGGGAACTCGATAAGATAGAGAGGGAGTTCAAGTAACCGGAAGCTGGTACCATGACACACCAGCAATACACCACCAAATTTAATGAGATGGTAAGGTTGGTGACGGATCAGGTGATGCCGATGTCAACAAAGATCAAGAACTACATCCAGGGATTGCCAGCGGATGTACGCATGCATTTGATCGCTACCCGGCCGGGTACCTTTCGATCGGTGGTGGACCTGGCGGGTAGGTTGTATGATGAGAGGGAAGTGGCGGTAGTCGAGGCGAAGAAGACTGGTGATGGTGATAAAAGCTAGGGAAGGAAGAGGTTTGGACGTGGTGGTTTCACTCCAAACAACAAAAGGAGGAAAGTGATGACCAAAGGATTGTATCCTTAAGTTCGGGGATAAAAAAGTGTGGTAAGTGCAGGAGGGAGCACGCCAGTGAATGTAAGTGGGGTTTGAATGTGTGATTCAAATGCGGGAAGCCTGGTCATGTGGCGAAGGTGTGTGGACTCATACGGTGTTATAACTGCGGTGAGGAAGACCACATGAGCAGGGACTATAAGAAGCCAAGGGCTGAGAGTTCTGTGGCGAAGAAGAGGCCAGAGGAAGGAGGACAGAGGGCGAGTGCTAGAGCTTCCATGATGAAGCGGGAGGAGGCCATAGAGGATCCTGATGTCGTGTCAGGTATGTTTCTAGTAAACCAAACTTTTACCTCTATGTTATTTGATTCTGGTGCTAGTAGGAGTTTCATTTCTACTATTTTTTGTGCTAAGTTGCCTATTAGTAGTAAAAGTACTGATAAGCCATTCGATGTAAAAACTGGTATTCACAAGTCCGCTAGAATTACTGATATGATAGACGACTGTGTCATAGAATTAGAAGGTCATAGGTTTTCTGCTAAATTGCATGTGATGCCCCTAGGCGGATTCGATTAGTACTAGGGATGGATTGGTTAGCCACCAATGACGCGAACATCATGTGTAGCAAGAAGATGATTCGATTAATTGCGTCCGATGGGAGTTCGATGACGGTCTACAGTGATTGCGTCACTACGGTTCCAAAGGTGATCTCGATGGCGGTGGCAGGAAAGTACATGAGGCGTGGATGTAGTGCTTACCTGGCCTACGTAAAAGATGTGGTTGCGTCAGTACCCCAACCGTCCGATGTGCCGGTTGTGCGTGACTTTCCGGACGTGTTTCCAGAAGACTTACTAGGTGTGCCCCCGGATCGTGAGATTGAGTTTTAGATTGATCTGATACCCGTGCTCAACCCATTGCCAAAGCACCATATCGATTAGCTCCAACCGAGATAAATGAACTAATGGATAAACTGCAGGAGTTGATGGATAAAGGGTTTATCCGATCGAGCATCTCTCCTTGGGGTGCTCTGGTACTGTTGGTGAAAAGAAGGACGGTAGTATGCGGATGTGCATCGACTACCAAGAGCTGAATAAGCTGACGGTGAAGAATCGGTATCCGCTAGCAAGGATTGATGATTTGTTTGACCAGCTCTAAGGTGCCAGTTAGTTCTCGAGGATAGATATTCGATCTGGTTACCATCAGTTGAACATGAAGGAGCGGGACATTCCTAAGACATCTTTTCGCACGCGTTACGTTCACTACGAGTTCCTCATTATGTCTTTTGGTCTAACTAACGTGCCAACTGCCTTTATGGATTTGATGAACCGAGTGTGTTGGCCGATGTTAGATAATTCAGTGATTATGTTTATTGATGATATCCTGATTTATTCAAAAAGCGAGGAAGAACATGCCGGCCACATACGTGAAGTATTGGAGACACTTAGAAGAGAAAGGTTGTACGCTAAATTCTCTAAGTGTGCGTTTTGGTTGCGCGAGTTGCGATTTCTGGGTCACGTAGTAAATGCTGAAGGAATTATGGTAGACCCGATAAAGGTTGAGGTAGTGATGCAATGGAAGTCTCCAAAGATGCTGTCCGAGATCCGTAGTTTCTTGGGTTTGGCGGGTTACTACAGGAGACTCATACAAGACTTTTCCAGGATAGCCCCACCTTTGACCAAATTGACCCGCAAAGATATGAAGTTTGAATGGGGTCGGAAATAGGAGGATGCTTTCAAGGAGTTGAAGATGGGATTGACTCAAGCTCCTGTTTTGACATTACCCGAACGGAGTGATGACTTAATGGTATATTCGAATGCTTCTTATTCTAGACTAGGTTGCGTGCTAATGCAATATGGAAGAGTGATAGCCTATGCATCTGATAGTTGAAAACCCATGAAGTCAATTACCCTACCCATGATTTGGAGCTAGCGGCTGTGGTCTTCACGTTAAAGATGTGGAGGCACTACTTATACGAGACAAAGTGTACCATCTTCACCGACCACAAGAGCTTGAAATACTTCTTCGAGCAAAAGGATCTCAACATGAGACAGAGGAGATGGTTAGAGCTCATCAAAGATTACGACTGTGAGATCCATTATCACCCGGGTAAGGCTAACATTGAGGCCGATGCCCTTAGTCGAAAGGAGAGACCCGAGCCGATTCTGGTGAAACCTTATTAGTTGGTTATGACCGTTGATGTGATGACCCAAGTGAAAGACTTTCAAGAAGAGGCGTTGAAAGAAGATTTCCTAAATTCCGAACGAATGAGAGGTCTAGTCACAGAATTAGGTGAAAACACTCTCGGTGTTAACCCAAAATGGACGGATATGGATTCGCCAATACGGAGACCTAAGGGGATGAATCATGGATGAAGCTCATAAGACTCAATACTGGATTCATCTTGGTGCCACAAAGATGTATCAGGATATGAAGAAAGATTATTGGTGGCCGGATATGAAGCACGACGTAGTAGAGTACGTGAGCAAGTGCCTTACTTGCTTGCAAGTGAAGGCGGAACATCAAAAACTGTATGGGAAGATCCAACCATTCGATATACCCGAGTGGAAGTGGGAGCACATCACCACGGATTTTATTACTAAGCTACCTCGTATGACGAGGGGTTGCGATACCATATGGGTGATTGTTGATCGAGTGACGAAGAGCGCTCACTTCCTACCAATCCGCGAGACGTATTCTTTTGAAAGATTGGTGGATCTATTCATTAAAGAGGTTGTAGCTCGTCATGGTGTGCCAGTGTCTATCGTGTTGGATCGTGACACCCGATTCACCTCGAAGTTTTGGAAGAGATTCTATGATGCGATGGGGACGAGGCTACATATTAGCACAACTTATCATCCTTAAACAGATGGTCAGTTTGAGAGAACGATTCAGACACTCGAGGATATGCTTCGAGCATGTGTGATCGATTTTGGAGGAAGTTGGGATGATCACTTACCGTTAGCTGAATTCTCGTATAATAATAGTTATCATGCCATCATTGGTATGCCACCTTACGAGATGCTATACGGTAGAAGGTGTAGGACACCCGTATGTTGGGGTGATATCGAACCGAAAGAGTTGGGAAGCCTTGAGGTGATTGAGGCTACAACTAAAAAGTTGGAAAAGATCAAGGCCTTTATGAAGGCAGTAAAGGATAGACAAAAGTCATACTCCAACAAGAGGCGTAGACCGATCGAATTCAAGGTGGGCGACCGAGTTATGTTGAAGGTCTCACCTTAGAAGGAAATCATCCGGTTCAGGAAGCGAGATAAGTTAAGTCTGAGGTATATAGGTTATTTCCAAATCATTGCCAGACAAGTAGGAGAGGTGGCCTATCAGTTAGAATTGCAAGACGAGTTAAGTGGAATCCATCCAACATTCAATGTATCTCATCTGAGAAAGTACTTAGCTGACGAAGATATGACTGTACCACTGGATGATATCGAAGTGGACGAACGGCTCAATTATGTGGAGCAGCCAGTGGAAATCATTGATCGAAAGGAGAAGAGATTGAGGAATAAAGTGGTTCCACTGGTACGTGTGCAGTAGAAACACCGAAAAGGCTCAGAGTCTACATGGGAGACTGAAGAGGAGATGAGACAACATTACCCAGAGTTATTTGAAGAGTGACAAGTTTCGGGGACGAAACCTCTTTAAGGGGGGGTGACTTGTAACACCCAGAAAATTTTGTCTAGGGTAAAAGAAAAGAAATAAGAAGAAAAGAAATAAAAAGTATGTTGTAAGAAAACAAAGGAAGCCAAAGTGGAGGGGGATAAGTGTCAATTGGACAAAATAATATTATTATTTTGTTTAAAAGGTGGTATGGCCGCCCACACTACCTGCTACACCCAGTGCTCGATGTTTTAGAGAGAGAAAGCAGCAAAGCTTCAGTTCTAGAGAGAGAAAGCAGCTGAATTCATACAAGGTAAGCAAATTTAGTGTACCAAGTTACTTTTTATGGGTTTTTGGCCATGTAGCCGGTTTAAACATGTTCTTATGTGTATGCATGTGTTCGGATTTGTGTTTTTGGAAGTATTTAGGTGGTAGAAACGTCTACAAAGTTCAAGTGGAAAAGTTTAAGCTGGGAAGCAGCTAAGATGAGTCTCTAGACCCCATGTTTTACTTTTTTAACAACTTTTTCGAGGCTGAAAATGCATGTAAATGATTTTTATAAAAATGTTATATGTATGACCGTATGAATATATGCTTGTATGTTGGTAGTTTGTGGTTGTACATGTTATGATAGGGCTTAGAATAGTAGTGTAAGGCTCAAAACATGCTAAGACATTGTTTGGGACTGAAAAATATGTTAGAAACATATGAGATGGTGTTCATGCGCCTAAACAGGGCTCATGCGCCTGAAAAATAGGCTTAAAAGTCTAAGTATGAGATGATGCCCCCAAAAAGTAGCTCATGCGCCCAGATTTGCCTTAGAATTTCTAAGTATAAGTTCATGCACCTGAACAGTAGATCATGCGCCTTAGTTTTAAATGAAACGCCTAAGTATAGAGTCATGCGCCCAAATAGTACCCCACGCGCCCAAGAGGCTCATGCGCCTAAGTGATGAATGGTTAAGTGTAGGTTCATGCACCTGCATAGTGGAGAAACGCCCAAAAAGGACTGATGCGCCCGAATAGTCCCCATGTGCCCAACACTTAGAAATGTTTCTGAAATTTTAAGGAAAAACTAAATTATAGGGTTTGACCCTAGTTTGACATGTGGACTGTTTTGGACTATACTATGCATGAATAAGTGAGGGTTTATGAATAGTATATGTATGATGTTATGATGAATGTATGATATGCATATTTGCATGAGATGTTATCTTTTATTAGTTTTCAAAACGTAATTATATTATAATATAATATACATTAAGTATTATGTTATTACTTTACGTAGTATGATGAATGTGTGAATGAACGTAAAGTATAACGTAATGAAGAGAATGATAACAAAGATGAAGAGTGAAACGTAATGAAAGACAGAAAAGGCTTGCAAGCAGATTTAAAGGAGGATTACAACTCTTTGTGAGTTGATAGCTTAACTATGTGTTTTATAACCTGCGATTTTAACCCATGTGGGTTCACACACACAAGGGGACCAGTCTAGGTGACTGAACCCATAGTATGAAACGGGATCTTTGTCATTCTACCTCGGGCTTTGTGCTAAAATATGATACGGCTTTATGCCAGTTAGAAACGGGGCTTTGTGCATAGAATGGTGGCTTCGGGCCATGGGATTCGGGCCAATTAGTAAAGGAGCTTTTTGCTCGGAATGGTGGTTTCGGACCGCGATAGGGGAAAAGCCTGACAGGATCTAGAATAAGTACGAAACAAGCGAAGTAACGAAGTATAAAGGATAAAGTACGAAACAAACGATAACGAAAGATAAGAATTAGTACGAAACGAGCGAAGTAACGAAGCATGAACGATAAAGTACGAAACAAACAATAACGAAAGATAAGGATAAAGTACGAAACGAGCAATAACGTAAGAAATGATAAAGTACGAAACGAAAGAACACGTGCGATAACGAGTCAACATGTGTGAGAGTAAAGAAAATGTTTTACGAAAAAGAGTATTTTTACGTATGAAACGTATAAAGTATTTTGATACTTATAAAACTAGAACTCACTCAGCAACGCTGACTTTTATGCATTTTCAGTTGACAGGTAAAGGTTGCTGAGGATGGCACGCAGGGAGGCTACTTGGCAGGGCAAGACTGGTATCCATTCACGCATGTTATTATTGTTGTTTTGTAATGCAATCAGTGAAAGTTTCTTTTATAGTTGAACACTGTTGTATTGCACAACAACAGTAATTATTAATAAAATGAATGGTTTTTGTGAATAACTTCCACTATGATATTTTATGAAATGTATAATAATATGTATGTTCAGTGCTATGAATGACCAACTGTAAGGTGCCCGGGATCGGGGACTTACATCATTTGTACACAAATTAATTTTTACAATATAACTTTGTGAACTTGAAAGTTAATGATTATTAACTTTTAATAAAAACTAAAAGCTGAATTAATCTTTTAAATGAAAGCCATAGTTCGGATTATCAAAATCCAATTTACCCTACATTTAAACCTGCAAACAAATGTTTACCGAATCAGTTAGGTAACTTTAAGGTGAATATGGATGTTTTTTAAAGTTATAACTTTATGATATTTCAAAAATACCCTTAAAGTTAATAATTGATTTCTATAAAATTCTTTTGTTTACAAAACTGCTATTATGAACATTAACCTTTAAATAAATAGGAACAATAGTGAAAAAATAATTATTTTGGTTCTCTTATTAAACATGGTTTAAGTTATTCAAGCGACCAAAGTATATATGTTTAAAATTTAGACATCACATTAGCAAGTTTTTTTTCACATAACCTACTTATAATAATTGCATTAAGATTGATCATTGAATATAACACATTTATAATAAAAAAACAAAGCAAAAAAATTAAATTTTAAAACTAATGACATAAAAAAGTTTAAGCACGTAGAATCATCTAATGAGAAAATCAACCAATAAGTAATTCTTGATGTTTTTATATGTAACGCCCGGAATAATGTCTAAGCAAACCAAATAATAATAATGGGCTTAGACGAGACCATTTAATGAAAATAAGATGGTTATGGGTTATAGACCGAGTTAACTCTCCGGGTTATGAGTTTGACTGGTTTAAGGTCCCGGGAATGCCTGGTATATATAAATGGATCAGCTTGAGCAGCTCTCATTTGCAACTCAACACTCTAGTTCTAGAGAGAGAGTAGAGAGAGAAAGTAGAGAGAATTGAAGATTCAAGGCTCGGTTGATCTTGGGATTGAAGATCGGTGTTCGTGGGCATCCAAACAACAAGAAAAGACCAAGAATCCAGGTAAGAAACATCATTTAATCATTTCTTTTGATGATAACCCGGATTCTAGGGCTTGGGTTTTTGAAAGTGACAAAGATTCGCCCTAAACTCACGTTTTTGTGTAAGAAAACATGTAAGAAGCTTAGATATAGCTTATTGAATGATAAACCAAGGTCTTGGACGTAAAATATTGAAGTTTTGGGTCAAAATAGGGTGGTTCGAAATTTTCAGCCCGTTCTGCGAAACTGGGTGTTCATCCAGTGAAATTATGTATTCGTCCACCGAAACTATGGGTCTTCCTGCGACACTATAGTTTCGCAGGTGGTTTCACAGACATTTTTATCCAACGGAAGTTGGGCGAAATTGCAGCGAAACTGGCAGCGAAGATGCCAGGGAAACTACCAGTGAAACTGGCAGCGAAGATGTAAGTGAAACCGCCAGCGAAACTGCTGGTGAAATTAGAAGCGAAACTGCTGATCCTGCAGCAAAATTAGCAGCGAAATTAGGCAGAAATTAACTCCTTTGAGTGTTAACATATCTGCAGGCTGTGTAGTGCAACCCTTTCTTTTAATGCTTGATTGAGAAGCTACTCATCGAGTACAGGTGAGTTCTAGATCGCCTATTTTAAAGGTTTTGAACGAGTTTGGGGCTGGAAATGCATACTAAACATACATTTTGAACTAGTTTAGGGCTGGAAATGCATACTAAACATACTAAACATACTAAACATATGTTTTAAGCGCGACCCCAACCAGGGGCGTTGCCTGACAGGATCTCAGCCTCTAGTTTGATCAATCAGATTGTTTTGCAGCGGATTTAGCACGAAATTAGCAATTAAATCAAGAACACAAAATGTTTTGCATGTAAAAGTACAAACATAGAGAAAGAGAAAAGTTATGCGAAAAATTAATTTTTCTATTAGTCAACACGTTTCGGCAATTAAAACAGCATGGTTCACCATCCTTTTATAGGCGGCAAAAGGATGGGTGATGATGTCACTTGACAGTGACATCAACCGATTATTAAAGTTACAACTGAAAGAACATAAAACTACTGAAGATGTCAACAGCTGACATATTCTTACAAAAGTTTTCTAACTATTACAAGTACTGACAAAAGTAAACTACTGAAAGCCTACAACGACTGAAGAACAAACTCTTCAGTCGTTTATAACTACTGATACTATAACAGCTGAAGAACAAGCTCTTCA
>BJCO01816844.1:0-25160 GCA_018326465.1 Flaveria floridana | reverse complement strand
CATACTAAAAAGTCAACACAATGGTTGGTGAGTTCAAGAGTTTACGTTTAATATAAATAGTAACAGTTATAAACCATAAGAGGTGTATTAAACTAGATAGCTAATCTAAATTCACAAGTAATAACAATAGCGATTTCATGATCGAAGTTGACATGTGTTTCGTTTGTTTGCCTCCCATCACAACCTACCAAGTTGTGATGATGTTTGTGTTTAGGACTATATTGCACCCGTTTGACCTCGATTCGTACAGGTGAGGCTTGTCAGACCCAGTAGTACTACCCAGCATTTCCCGCTAATTACCAATATTAACGATCTGAAAGTGTGAGGACTTTCCAAGGTATATTACACTATATTACACTATACACAACTTATAATAGTAATGTGTTTGTAAACAAGTATGATATCTCCCCCCAAAGAGAGAGTGTATAAAAGTTGGGGCATGAACTCACCTGGTGTGCACTCGAATGATATTGAAGCTAACTTAAGAGAGAGAAAGACAACTTCAGAGGTTACCTAGAACACGCAAGTACATAAGTACGTGTACATAGAATCTCTAACAACACTAAGTGCTCAATTAACACATTGATCAAAGGTTTTAGAAAACAAGACTCATTTGACCTAGTTGAAGATCAAGTATAGGTTGGACTCACCTTAGTTAGTTTGTTTATTTTGCTTCATTTGTAATAGGTTTAATGTTAGTTTGACTATTGTATCTAAATAGTATTTAGTTTTAGTTTTTGTAGAAGTTTCACTAACCCAGCGAAACTATAGTTTCACTGGTAGTCAGCTGACTTAGGTCACCCAGCGAAGCTATGTTTCGCAGATGGGTAAATCTATGATATTGGTCAGGAGAGTTTCGCTACCCAGCGAAACTATCAACGAAACTAGCTTTTCTATATATATCAATCTTTGTAGTCAGTTGTGTAAGGTTTGCACAACCCTAATTGGAAAAGACACTTTTTCATTACTGTTCTCATTGTGTTTGTTGGCTGGAATCATTTGTTTCTTATCTTTGAGCCTTGTTGTTTGATTGTTCTTAGTTTAAAATGGTTTTATATTGAGACTCTTTCATAGATTATTGATTGGATTGTGTTTCAGTGGGATTTGATTGTCATTTGTTATCATTAGCACTGTTGTCGATCATCAATGGACCAACAATATGGTATCAGAGCCTTAGTGCTCTTGATTTGTTCATTGATTGGGTTTTAAAGGGGTTTTTGTTAGAAATCACTGTTGCATCCATTTCAGATCATTTGAGTGTTGTTTTGGCTTGAAAACCTTTTCAAAAATACCTTGTTTGAGTATAAGAATCTATCCTAATCATCCAATCACTGATTCATAGTGATTTGGGTGATTTCAGATTGATTTTTAGTTCGAACAGACTGTTTTATGCTTCCAGCGAAACTAGTTCTGCAACCAGCGAAACTAGCTCTGTTTCCAGCGAAACTACCATTTTCAGTGATTTACTGAATTTTCAGTGGATTCCAGCGAAACTACACAGTTTGAACGAACGTTTACCTTACTTTCCCTAGAAACTATGCGAAAGTGCTGGCGAAATTATCTTAGAACGAAAGTTCCACTAGTTTTGGCGATTCTGTGAGCGAAACTAGAAGTTTTAAAGCATTTCCCTAGCGAAACTGCTGCCCATTTGTCTAGCGAATCTACGGCAAAACTACTAGTGAATCTACAGGCGAATCTACTGAAGTTCAGCGAATCTATCTCTTACTTTGAAAATGACATCAACCAATATTACCATCTCTGATTTAGAGAGTGTTGCACCAAATAGGCCACCGAGGCTTATAAACGGAGACAATTTTGAAGATTGGAAGCGATGCTTGAAGGCCTTTTTCTTTTACACAGATCATAATCAATAGGAATCTATAATGAAAGGTCCACACAATCCAACGGTGACTGTCGGGGAACAGACCAGGGTGAACACTGACTCCTCAACCTTCTCTGAAAGAGATATTAAGCTCATCGATCGTGATCAGAAAGATTTCAGGGCCTTGACCTTATGCTTATCACAAGACATATATAACCGTTTTGCTGAGAACACAAGTGCAAAGTCTATGTACGATGCATTATGTGAATTATATGATGGAAATGAAGATCTAAAGAAGGACAAGAAATCCCAAGCTGAGAAGAAGTTTAATTCATTTGTTGGACATAAGAATGAAAGCCTTACTGATCTTACCAATCGATTTTTGTTAGTCTCAAGCACTCTAAAGAAGTATGATGGGTAGTTGGGCAATCATGAGCAGGTGACCAAGCTTTTAGATTCTCTCCCACCCCAATGGAGCTTACAAGTGAGAATGTTAAAGCAGGAGAGAAACTTTGCTGACTATAAGCTTATGGATGTAATCAACAAACTGAAATCTTTTGACTTGGATCTAAAGAGAAGGGAATACAATCAATCCTTAGTGCCAGCCACAGTATATCCACAAAATGTTGCATTGATTTCATCCGCTGCAAACTCGACTATGTATGGTGCAGCTTATGGTGGATCTACAAGAATTGGTATGTCAGACAAAGCAAGTGGTGGATCTTCAAGTGTTTGTTTAAGCTCAAAGACATCTGTCACCACTCAAATTCCTTCTGATACCATGGCATTGTTTGGGATGTTTGTTCATAGTTATGAAGCCTTAGTTGCTGGAGAGCTCAACGGTAAGGGAATGATAGTTGAAGACATGTATCAGGTGGATCCTGATGATTTAGAGGAAACTGATATTCAATGGCAAATGGCCATGCTCACACTGCGTGAAAGGAGATTTAAGGAGCGTACTGGAAGAAGGAACTTTGGCAATCATAATCAGAATTCCAAGCTTGGTTTTGATAAGTCAAAGTTGAGATGTTTTAATTGCAAATAGCTAGGTCACTTTAAAAGAGAATGTCCATCTCCAATCATCACTAAACTAGGAACGATTGGAGCTTCAAAGGTTATCCTGATTGCAGAAAAGGAAGAAGCCAAGCAAAAGAAAGAAACATCCCTGATCTCCAACTATGACTGGAGTGCGGAGATTACAGAAACAGAGGAAGAGAACAACCAAGTGTTTGTAGCTGAGGTGGTAAGGATGGAGGAGGAGTCAGTAGAAGAGTTTGATCCTTTCAGTTAATTCAAGGATGAGGTTATGGAAGAAACTTGTGATAATAGTGTCAGGGAACAAGGTAAGGATGAAGAAAGGGAGTTTGAGAAATTTAAAGAACAGAAGGTTAAAAAAGCTGAAGAATGTGAAAAGCTGGAGCAGGTTGAGAAGACGGAGGTTATGCTGGAGGCAAAGGAAGGGTTGAAAGAGGAAGCAGGTGAAGATCAGAGAGGTAGCATGGAAGCTGTGAAGAAGGAGGAGGAAGAAAGGAAGAAGAACACACCAGTTTGTCAGTGTGAAAAGGCTCTAGCCGCCGAGAAAGTGGTCATGGGTCTTCCTTATGAGGTAATTCAGGATATGTGTTCTTCTCCATGTAAAATTAGATTATTTGGTGTTTATAAAGCCAATAGGTTATTATTAGAAAATGAAAAAGAGCTAAAACAAGTAAATAAGGAACTTAAAATAAATGAGTCTAAATATTTTATCAAATTAAATGAGGCTTTAAAAGAAAATGAACATTTAAAGAGAAATCTTTTGGAAAGAAATGTTGAAATTGAATCATTAACTGAGCGTGTAGCTCTTGCTGAGTTTGAAACAAGCAAATTAAAAACTAAGCTTGAAAAATAGACAATATCTGGGATGAAACATGAGGATCTTTGCAAGAAGCAAAGGGGGGCTAAACTAAAAAAAGACTGGGATTTAATGAAACCACTCATGTTTATCCTCCTCCAAGTACTTATTGTTATTCACCTATGCCTACACATCATCCAACAAATGATTTTTTTCAGAATGATACTAACAATTTGCATGCAGGTCTAGAAGGAGTGGATCATAAGGAGATTCGAGAGGATTATGGTTACGGTAGCAGTAGTGGTTTGGGCAGCTCTAGTCATAGCTTATGTGATTCCAAAACGTCTTTGAAAGACACTAGTTTAAGTAGTTTTGCATCTCAGTCTGTTTTAGATAGTGGCTTTTGTAGTTCTAGTTCTAGTCCATCTCATTTATCATCAGTTGTTTCTAGCTCATTTACAAATGTTATCAATGCTTGTGTTAATGAAAAAGATGAATGTTCAAATGAAGCTTCAGTAAGACTTACAGACTCAAACTCTTTTGAAAAGTTCCTTTCTCATCCTATCCCGTCTTTTACCACAATTTGGATTTCGAAACCAAACGAAACAGGAACATCTTCCTCAGAAATTAAAATCATTAATGAAAATGAATAAGAATCTACCAAAATTAAAGCCTCAAAATAAAATGTAATAGAATCATATGATACATGCAGCAATTCTGATTCATATACAACTGATTCTGAGGAAGATAGTGCAGTTAATCACAATCATGTTTCTCACTGCAAAAAGAAAGACTTGAAATCCCATTGCTTTAAATGTGGGAAGGATGATCATGTGATTAAAAATTTTCCTAAACATGTTGATAAGTATGTACATAATTGTTCTTTGGGAAGTAGATTAAATCACTTTGTAAATAATTTCTTTTGTAAAAATTCTTTTGATTCAAAACCCAAGTTAGCCAAAACTTGGGTTCCTATTTCCAAAACCTAACAATCATTGTGTTCTAATGCCAGGATCATTCACGAAAAGCTGTCAATAGCTTATGGCATGTTAATAGCGGATGTTCCAGGCATATGACCGGGTTGAAAGATCTTCTCACCAACTATAGGATAATAAATGGAGGTTATGTCGCATTTGCTGGAGACAAGAAAGGTGGCAAGATGATCGGTCAAGGCGAAGTCTTAAATGGTTCACTGACTCTGGAGAAAGTGAACTACGTTTCAGAACTGGCATTCAACCTATTAAGTGTATCGCAGATATGATAAAGACATTCCAGTAGTGTTTATGATAAATGAATGCTTAGATTTTTAGTGGCAGAAAAGTGCATGGCTTGTGCTAAAGGAAAACAACACAAAAAGCCACACAAGCTTAAGCTTGAAAATACAATTTCACATCCCCTTGAATTGTTACATACCGATTTATTTGGTCCTATTAGTGTCAAATCTATCGCTAAGAAATCTTATTTTTTGGTTATAACAGATGATTTTTCTTGATATTCGTGGGTGAGATTTCTTGCAAACAAAAGTGACACCGTAGAGGAGTTGCAGCAGTTGATCCTGTCAATTGAAATCATCATCAACCGGAAGGTTATGGCCATCAGAAGTGACTACAGAACCGAATTCAGAAACCACATCTTTGACTCATTCTGTGTAAGCAAGGGCATTCTCAGACAGTTTAGTGCTGCAAGGACATCTCAACAAAATGGTGTCGCTGAAAGAA
Organism: Flaveria floridana; assembly: GCA_018326465.1. Classification (NCBI taxonomy): domain Eukaryota; kingdom Viridiplantae; phylum Streptophyta; class Magnoliopsida; order Asterales; family Asteraceae; genus Flaveria; species Flaveria floridana. Next base: position 19,789 of record BJCO01816844.1, on the reverse strand, counting down.
AGAATCGTACACTTATCGAAGCAGCAAAAACTATGTTGATTGAGTCAAAGCTTCCAATTATCTTCTGGGCTGAAGTAGTTAATTGTGCATCTTATGTACTGAACAGGGTACTTATTTTAAAAGACAAGATGAAGACTCCATATGAGCTTCTTCATAAACGGAAACCCTTGATTAACTTCTTTCGTCCATTTGGTTGCTCATGTACCTTGTTGAATACGCAAGCACAGAAGTCAAAGTTTGGTGTTCTTTCTGATGAATGTTTCATTGTTGGCTATTCTTCCTCACAAAAGGTGTATTGTGTGTACAATAAAAGAACACGCATTGTGCAGGAATCCTTCTACGTTGATTGGCAACAGTCAAACTCACCAAACATGGGGTCGAACCCAGAATGGTTTTATGACTCTAACACTGTCTTCAAATCATTCAATCTTCTAATCTTTGATGATGACGTTGTTCCTCAACCCAATGTGCAAACCATTCCTCCACCTGAACCACAACCACAGCGATAATCACCCTCATAACCCGAACCTCACCCACAACCATCAAATGATCCTCCATATCCATTTGATATCCCATCCACACCTTCACCACAACCAATTTCAGAGTCACCTCATCCACAATCACTACCATCTTCCCCTTCCCAATCATCCTAAACTAACTCTTCAACTCAGTCAAACTCATTAACCCTTAACACCAATTTCAAAACCCTAAAAGACCACCCACATGACTACATCATTGGTTCCATTATTGATAGTGTGAGGACACGAAGTCAATCTGGATTGATAAATGAATGTCTCTGTGCATGTTTCTTATCATAAGTTGTACCTAAGAATGTCACAACAGCGCTTCAGGACCCAAGTTGGGTCGAATCTATGCAAATGGAGCTTCAGCAATTCACAAAACTCAAGGTTTGGCAACTGGTCGATCTTCCTCCAAATAAGTTTCTCATTGGAACTAAGTGGGTCTTCCAGAACAAACCAGATGATCGAGGAGTCATTTCAGGAACAAATCTAGGCTGGTTGTTCAGGGATTTGCCCAAGAGGAAGGAATCGATTACACTAAAGTGTTTGCTCCGGTGGCTCGCATTAAAGCTATCATAATCTTTCTTGCTCATGCAGCTCACAAAAACTTTAAGGTCTTTCAAATGGACGTGAAGTGTGCATTTCTATGTAGAAACATTGATAAGGAGATATATGTCTGTCAGCCCCCAGGTTTCAAGGATCCAGATTTCCCAGATATGGTGTACAAGCATGATAAATCCTTATATGGATTACATCAAGCACCGCATATCTGGTATGAAACCTTGACATAATATCTGCTCAGCAAAGGCTTTTCTCGTGCCACCATAGATATGACTCTATTCAAGAAAGAAATTGATGGTGAAATGCTTATCGTTCAAGTGTACGTTGATGACATCATTTTTGGGTCAACCAATGAGAAACTGTGTAGAGAGTTTGAAGAAGTGATGAAGGATCGCTTTGAAATGAGTATGATAGGGGAGCTATGCTTTTTCTTGGGATTACAGGTTGAACAAAAGCCTGATGGCATTCTGATTCATCAAGAAAAGTATGTTCTGGAGATTCTCAAGAAATTCAAGATGGATGATGCTTCTTCTGAATTTACTCCATTCACTGCTCAAACTTGCTTGACTCCGGATGATAATGGGAAACCCGTCGACGCTCATCGTTATCATTCTATGATTGGGTCTCTCACGTATCTCACTGCGAGTCGTCCAGATATTACATTCGTCGTGTGCTACTGTGCCCGTTATCAAGCAAATCTAAAGGAATCTCATGAAAAGGTTGTTAAACATATCTTTCAATATCTCAAAAGGGTCCTTCCATTTAGACCTTTGGTATCCTAAAGGAGGAAACTTTGATTTTCATGCCTATTTTGACAGTGATCACGGAGGTTGCAAGATGAACAGGAAATCGGTCATCGGTGGATGCCATTATCATGGAGATTGTCTTGTTTCATGGCAAAGCAAGAAGTAGACAACTGTATCTTTATCTATAGGTGAAGCTAAATATGTTATTGCCTCAAGCTATTGCTTTCAAGTGCTTTGGATCCAACATCAGATGATGGATTATGGCATCAATTTTCTTCATACACCACTCTTCTGTGATAATGAAGCTGCTATTGGAATTGCCAAAACTCCAATTCATCACACTCGAACCAAGCACATCAAAACAAGGGTTCATGCAATCCGAGATGCTCAGGAAAAGGGTTTTATTGATATTATTCCAATTGATACTAAAAATCAAAGAGCGGATCTTTTCACTAAAACATTTGACAAACCTCGTTTTCATGAACTGGTCTCTATGTTGGGTCTAATATCATTATGAAAATCTCCTTTCTTTAATAAAATATCCTGCCTTTATAAATAATTTTTCCTTTGTTTATACTTGTCAATTAATTTCCAATATCCAATATTCCTTCTTATTTTGTTATTTTTCTTAATTTTATTTTATCTTTGTTTTTATCTACATGGAAAACAAAATAAATTTCTATCACCGTGAGGGTAAATAGAAATTTTGGGGGAGAACATACTTTTAAAGTGTTTTCCAATTTTTTCTCTCAGGAACCCATAGAAAAAGAAGCTAAAAAGAGGTCAACGTATTATGATGAGATATACATGGTAGACTCAATTTGAAATCAAAGTAAACATTGATCATGCAGCTAAACTAAAGATCAAGAACTTGGTGATAAGGATTATTCTCATGACATTTTGGCTTGCATAAAGATACAAGTCTTGTCAAAACTCGGTTGAGAGTGTTTGATTTCTGTCTTAAGTTTGTTCTAAGTCTGTGTTAGGTCTAACATCTCTTAGCCCTAATTGTATATTATGTATAATAAAATGCATGTTTATCTCCTCTGCTATGCGTGACCATTGACCTGGATTGATGATCTTCTATGCTATGCGGAAGCATTGACCTTAAGCTCTTATCAACATACTAAGATGATCTTCTCTGCTATGCGGAAGCATTGACCTGAAGCTCTCATCTTTTGGATTAGATGTACATCGCCTCTGTTATATTGTGTCTTCAGTATAGACATGGAGATATCATCTTAGAGTCTGTCTATTATTGTGTCTCGTCAAAAGATCATGCTATCATATGCATACATCTGTGTCAATTATGAACTACTCAAGCAAAATCAATGATTACACTTAATAAACCTTGATGACGAGATAAGTTCTTTGCCGGATGTCTGTGGGAACCAAGTCACTTGAGCTTCTCTAATTGAAACTAAAACATGATAAAGTTAGTTGCAGGTCACTCGTTGAAAAGAATAAGGCATGGGTTTAAGGGGAAAAACATATTAGCAATCTCGTCAAGGCTTGATTCTCAGAAAAACTTCAAGAAAAGAATGCAAACTATATCCTTTTTGATATTTTATTCCATTTTTTATTTTATTTTAATTGCTCATATTATAATCGTTTAGGTCATTTGTTTGCCTTTTAAGTTGAAATTGTGGGGTGAGGAAATTAATTTTAACAAATGTGTGTATAAACATTAAAAAAAGGTGAAACAATGGGCGAAATTATAGTTTACTTTCGTCAGCAGTCACGCTCAACTAAGAGCAACTCAAATACACGGGCGAAACTATAGTTTCGCCAGCAGCAAAACTAAGTGGTATATATTGCACAGTTCGAGATCAGAGTATCATAAGTGCGAATTTAAACTTTAACCTAGGTTCTCTCGGCTCATTGAGCAAAATTCATATGTTGTTCTCGTTTGATAAAATAAACCAGTGCTATAAGATTAAGTGTGTAGGGCGACCTTGATGTTAGCCTTAATCGACTTGATTTTGCAAATTTAAATCGTTGATTTTTGTTTTGCTGAAGTTAGAGAGTTGTAGATTCATCCAGTGAAATTGCGAGATCCTTCAGCGAAACTGAACGAAAGTTCATAGTTTTGAGCGAAACTGTAAAGTTGTGTTGTCCAAGTACAAGTGACAGTTTCGCTAGGAAACTATCAGCGAAGCTATAGATTCGCATGGTAAAAATTCCTGAGTTTAAAAGTGAGCGAAACTAATAGCGAATTATAGTTTCACCTAGGTGAACTTACCAAATAAGTTGTCAGCGAAACTAATTTACAACTAATGATCATATCCAAATACCTAAGACTCAGCGAATCTATGCTTTCTTATTAGCAAATCCATGGTTTCTTAACTGCGAAACTAACTGTTTCGCCAAGCGAAAGTACAGTTTCGCTGCCAGCGAAACTAACCAAAATCTTAGTTTTTATTTTATTTTATTATTTTTTTGTTTCTGTCTTTCTGTGTGTATATCATTTTCACTAATCTTTGTGTGTTCCTTTTCAGTTGACATGACAAACTTAAATTTTGACGACAAGTTCAACATTGTAGCTCTGCTTGATGATGGGAATCCAAAAGCTATGGGATTTAGAGATTGTATCAGATGGTTGAGGCAATCTCCCATTTTCTATGGCATCTCACATATGCCTATCATATATGACCTTCACGTGCGAGATTTTTGGAGATCAGCTATGCACGATGTTGGAACAGCGCCACCCCGGATAATTGCAAGGATTGAGGGCCATGACATAGTCATCACTGCTGATATTATTGCTAGAGTACTTCATCTTGAGGATGACTGTGGGCTTGAGGTTGTGATCTCTGATAGCCAAGTCCTAGAGGCTTTCAGAAGTATTGGATATGAAGGGCCCTCATTTGGCTCTAAAAAGGAAATTAATAAATCTCTTCTGTCTAAGGAATGGAGATATATAGCCCACATCTTCATCATGTGTCTGGATCACAGAAAGGGAGCGTCAGACGGGCTGAACATTCACTAGGCCAGGGCTATGATTATTTTTTACAGAAGTCAAAAGGCCAATATTGCAATACTTATCTTCGACTGCATGACTGAAAACATCATGGCCCTGAAGAAAGATAAGTGGTTGCTATGCCCAATATTTATCCAAATGTTGATTGATGATCTAATCCCAAATGTGTCAAGACATAGAGAAATCAAAAGATTGGCACAAATGAACATAAGGATTTTTGCTGATTGTTCTTCAATTAGACAAGATTTCAGTGGAAAGATCACTTACTAATAGGAGAATATGTATCCACCTGAGAGGTGTAACTACATTAGAAGGGGGATTGAGTCTGAGAACAAGAACATTGAGGAAAACAGAGTGAGACAAGAAGAATCTATAAAGAAGATGAAATGATATGCGAAAGATAAGGAGTATGATTTTGAAGAGGATGTTAATGAGACAACTGAAGAGGTGAGAGCTCAAAAAGAAAGGAGAAGCAAGAAGAGGGCTGAGGAAAGTAAACTTGCTAATGTGTCTGAAAGAAGAACAAAACACAAACAGCAGGCATTCACAAAACAAGCAGATAGGAAAGATGCCCGTTCTGATCTTGATCAAGATGTGATCAGAAATGTCAATGCATCTTTTAGCAAATAAACTAAGCATGATAAAAACCAAGCTGGTGAATCAAAAGACTCAGGAGAAGGAGAAGGATGTAGTGATTGAGGGTTTGAAGAAGATGGTGGTAGACCAACAGGAATTGATTAAAATTATATTTAAAGAGCTGGATGAGTTAAGAGCAGCGGCCGGCCTGTCACACCCCCGCTGAGAGCGGAAACACGGGGATGCGACCTAGACGGGATTGTCATAACACATGGTTAACAATAGAGATGCAATATATGTATGTAATTGATGACAAGCTTGTCATGACGACACCCGGCACAAAAGGAGACTTGTGTCGTGTTTAGTCAATGTTCGCGACAGCATAGCCATAAGCATAAGCAGTAACTTGTAATTGATTCACATAAACGATCCACATAATCACAAAAATTGTATTCTTGTATGTAATTCCCACAACCCGGGAACAAGTATCCAAAAGTATGTTAATTGTTTGATAGACTGCAACAATGTAGAAAAGAATTGTTCATCATGTATGTTCAGTCTCAAAAATGCATCCTAGGGTCTCCACTAAGGAAGCACTCCTAGATCTTCAGTTCTCATTGTTACCTGAAAAATATGCTCAAAAATTTCAACAATAATGTTGGTGAGCTTCGCAGGTTTGAATTGTAAACATGTAATTAATGTTGTATAGTGTTTGTAGTGGAATACCGTGCATACAGTTATAAGCAAGCAGAATCACATAACATGAGTTTTATACAACCAAACCTAATGACGTACACACAGCAAGTTGTCGGAATATATTCACCCAAGGCCCGTTCCTGGCAGTGTGATGGTACTCACAAGTAACCATCTGTCAAGGGTGGGGGTGTCAACCCAGTAGTACTACTAATACCTATCCGTTAGTTCCAACACCGGAATTAATGGTTGTAAGAAGAACCACACAGTAACATCATGTATGCATCAGATAAGTACTCACAAAACAGTATCATGTTGATTCCAAGTATGAAAATTGTATGTATGTATGTTGTACAGCATTGAAAACGTGTGAACATACTTTTCCCCCATATTTGTAAACATTGAAAACTTGTATAAGCATAAAAAGGGGCCACGAAACTCACTTGTTAAGTGGTAAGTATGTATAATGTAACTTCCCAAACTTGTATGTATGTATGATGTAACTTCCCAAACTTGTATGTATGTATGAACAGTCAATCACCTATTGACAGTTATGTTAAGCATCAATGATATGCCTGTTGTTAATAATATTGTTTAGTTGGATCGGGTCATATTGGTTTGGTCGTAGGTAACAAATGCACACAAACACGCGCATGCAATAGATCTTATGTAGATCCAAGTACTAGAAGCGTTGCCATTGTCGATGATTTTCGTGTAAAAGTGTTATTGTTGTTAGAAAAATACTCGGTATGCACTTGTGTTATGATTCGTTTGTTGCTAATTGTAAAATGTTAAGTTGATTGGATTTGATGTAACATTGATAAGTTCGATAGTGTTAATCTTAAAGATCGTCATTAGCAATGGCAACCGTGTCGATGTCACCTTAACATCACATGAGAACACACACCGCACACAGGAAGAATTCACACACAATGACTCCATTTGCACGACAGGACTAGACGCATGACTGGACACCCCATTCGAACGAATCAACTCTCAATCGTGCGAATCAGCTTCATTCGCGCGATTGAACCCTCATTCGTGTGACTAAGCATTCAGTCGTACCACACAGCACCCAATCGCATGATTCAGCATTCATTCGTACGAATTAGCTTCATTCGTATGACTGAACTTTCATTCGTGCGACTGGACCTTCAGTAATGCGATACACACAGTCGCACACATTCATCCGCATTGACTCAATCGCATGGCAATACTCATCCGCATGACTCATTCGCACGACACACACAATCGTATGGGCTCAGTCGCATGACTCACTCAATCGCTTGGACTCAGTCGCACGACTCACCTAATCGCATGGACTCAGTCGCACGACTCACCCAGTCGCACGGCTCAGTCGCATGACATACCCAGTCGCCCAGCGCAGCAGGTCGTGACTGCCGAAGGTTGCTTCGGTTGCTCCGTCCACGGATTTCACACAACAAGGACTTCCAGAAACACTTATCTAACATATCTAAGTAAGATGCACACTCAGAAAGGCAACACATGCACCCCCACGACCTCTTGTGCTCGGGTTAAACCCGAGTACCTGAAACCCTAGAAATCGCAATAGTAAAATGAGCAAAAATGGGCGACCTAGATCGTCTACCTGCTTGAAACGTGTTGTCTAAGCTGTAGTTGTGGTCGAAACGGTAAAATCGCGAAGAAAACGGGGCGGTTCTAGGTGCAAGGAGGTGGAGAGAGGGGAGAAGAAGAAAATGAAGAAGAAAAGGAATTTGTGAAGGCTAGGGCTGGTATGTGGGTTTTTATACCCAACCATAGTTTGGCAAATGTCAAGTTAAGTCCCTGCACTTAGCCCCCGAGTCTCCAAACTTGTTTCGGTTGAAAACGACCTAAATACACGCGTTATACTAATTATAGGGAAGTATTTAATGTTGTTTGTATCTTGAATATGTTGTTATTAATGATGTTTATATTATATAACATAATATAGTTAGTGATGTCGTCGGTGCTATTCATAAGGTTTTTAAGTGATATGGATGCAAATAATGATATCACCACTAAAGAAGAAAATCAATCAAGTATGATATCCTCACGAATAGTCTACAAAGGTGAGGAATGAACATTCTAAGAATAGTTAATGAAGCTCACGTTAAATAACGGACCTTGTGGTGACGGATGTCACACGGCCTGCCTAATCAGAGATCTGAAGCTGAATTGAAAGATCTTACTGATACCTCCAAATATGAGTTTCTGAATATTGGAGGAACATCAAGGGCAGGAGAGGGCACAAGTGAAGCTGCAGATCTAATTTTGGATGTTGACTCCAGTGAAGCTGGTGTTGATGAAGTAGGTGATAGGGCTGGTAATGTTGATGTAGGTGCTGGAGGAAGTGGTGTCAAGAAAGAGGTGGATGTTGGTGGAGTTAAAATCTCTAAGGATGAATTTAACTTGAGATTTGATGTTGAAAAAGATCTGACTGGAGAGGAAGTGCACGTGAACTTAAGTGAAAAAGATAAAGGGAAGGAGCCTGAAATAAGGCTAGTTGATAAAGAACAAGAAGATGATGAGCAACTTGTTGACTACAGCTTAGAGCCCGAGTACTATAAGGTAGATGAGAGGCCTATAACATATGTAGCTCAACAAGGGTCGACTGAAGGTGATGTAATAGAGCTAGATCAGCAAATTGGTTCCAAAAGGAGAAGGAACTGGAGGAGATAACCCCTCTGTTTCAAAATATACAAGAGGCAAGTAAGAAGGATGCTGAAAAGAAGATCATTCACTGGATATACAATGCTGACTTAAACTGTTTATGATTAAGAGGAGGTGCGGAAAGATCTATTATCTAAACAAGAGGAAGGCATTTAAAACCTTGCCTAGATGGGATTTGAGGAGGTTAGCTGAGATCCCACTGATAGATGTTGATGCCAGTAAAAGGGCAATGATGTTGGAGAAGGAGATTAAGAAAGGGCTGAATGATAATTTTGAAGCTTTTAGCTACATGAAGCCCGAGAGAAGGAGGTCGAAGAAGGACTTGGATTGGGCCACAGGCAAAGGAATGATTGTGTTAAAACTAAAACCTGCAAAGACTGTAAATAGAGTACGTGTGCCCAGTCCACTTCCCCCGATGCTAAAAGACTTTGTCAAGTGGTTCCATGACAACAATACTGGGGAAGCTGTGATAAGGATTAAAGGTGATCAGGAGATCAGATTGTTTGATCTGATGGAGGTATTCTTATTTGGAGAAAAAGATTTGAAGATTTTGTGTGAAAATCACATTAAAGCAGGAGCCGGAGCTGAGATCGGGACTGAAGCCAGTCTCTTTATTAGAGTGGAAAACAAAGCCAGAGGGGTGAGAGTTGAGGTCAGGGAGCTTACACAGAAAATGATCCAAGCTGACGAGACAAGAATGGATGTGCAGGATTTAGCTAAGCAATTACTACAAGCAAGTGCACATGCTGAGGATGATGTGATAGAAGAGGCTGGAGCTGATCATGAAGCAGAACAGAAAGCCAAAGAAGATGAAGATCAAGGGGGATCCAGGCTGGAGCTAAAAAGGAGAATCAAAATTAAGCCGATGAGGTCCAACCTAGTGGGAGTATTGAAGATCAAGTATAGGTTGGACTCACCTTAGTTAGTTTGTTTAGGTTTAATGTTAGTTTGACTATTGTATGTAAATAGTATTTAGTTTTAGTTTTTGTAGAAGTTTCACTGACCCAGCGAAACTACCAGTGAAACTATAGTTTCGCTGGTAGTCAGCTGACTTAGGTCACCCGACGAAACTATGTTTCGCAGCCGGCTGAATTTATGATATTGGTCAGGAGAGTTTCGCTACCCAGCGACACTGTCAGCGAAACTAGCTTTTCTATATATGTCAATCTTTGTAATCAATTGTATAAGTTTTGCATAACCCTAATTGGAAAATACACTTTTGCATTACTGTTCTCATTGTGTTTGTTGGCTGGAATCATTTGTTTCTTATCTTTGAGCATTGTTGTTTGATTGTTCTTAGTTTAAAATGGTTTTATATTAAAACTCTTTCATAGATTATTGATTGGATTGTGTTTCAGTGGGATTTGATTGTCATTTTTTATCATTAGCACTGTGGTCGATCATCAATGGACCAACACTAGTTGACCGGTTTGACCCTTTGGTGACATATTAGATTAATTCTCATTTAATCAAGTGTAGTTATGTATCATACATGATAATCATACAAGTAATCCATGTATATCCCATCATCAACTCTAGTTCTAACAAGATCCTTACACTACTTCAATTTAGCATTATCACATTGATCAACAAGATTCATACAAATCAACGTTCATAATAATGACTAATTCTAATCCCAATCATGACTTCCTAATCACACATAATAATCCATGTTATACATCTTAAGTCTCATCATTCACCATAACACATGATTGGTACAAAATACCATACTTGCATTCTTGCATATTTTCCAATAACCCTAGATTTTCCAAGAACCCTATATTTTCCAAATAGTTCATCAACCATCCAATCAACCCATTTAACATAGTCCAACGTATTAGACATCATCAATAAACATCCTAACATGATCGTAGCACCATAAACATGTTCAATTCACAATATCAAATGATCTCCCAAATTAAAGTTTCCTTTTTGGGAAAGTAATATCCCAATGTCAATTCAACACTCAATTCTTTCATAAATTCATCAATAACATACCTAATCAAGTCCATACTAACATCTAGACATGTTCAACATCATCAACTTATCATAATTCATCAATCTCATATCCAAAAGTTTATACTTTTAGTAAGGTACAAACTACATGCTCAATTCTTGGATTTCTAGCATTATAATCATAATCCAAACATTTGTACAACATCACTAACATCCTAACATCATCAATTCATCAGCAAATCATCAAGTTCATGAAATAAAGTTACTATTATTAGTAAGGTATGAACTACATATCAAAATCATGTAATTCTGGCACAGTCAACATAGATTAACATTCATACAACCTAACTAACATCATATCATCATCAATTTCATCTTTCATTCACAATTTTCAAACTAGGGTTCATCACCATCAAAAAACATGAAAAATTTGTTAAAATCTAACCTTTAAACGTGTATTTGGCAAAGAAGTGAACTTGCTAACGTGTTGTAGTGCTTGAAACTAATCAAAATCGATTCTTGATTGTTGTTGCTTGATCAAAACCGAATGAAGGTGAGGGATGGGGGATCGGCCGCGATTTTGGGGTGTGTGGGGATTAGGGTTTGATTTTTGTTTTTGTTAAGTTTAGTTTATGGTAATTACACTTAACCCCCTTTTGTTTATATTTCAATAAGCTAATCTTTTTAAACACTTTTTAAGTAGTTTTTAACAACAAAATACAAACATTATTAGTTAATAATAATAATCATATGCATTCTCAATTAATCACAAAACACATGTAATATATACATTACACGTAGTCATGTTATCGCGTAAAATTCACAAATATTATTTAAATCGCGTAAGCACATAATCATAACCTAATAATCACATTATTGGTTAAATTATTATCAGTTTATCATTGTTAATTATTATTAATTCACCAACGTTCAACGACAACTAGTGTGTGCTCATAACATGTGTATGCAAGAACTAACGGAACTAACCGAGTTTGGAAACAAAAAATTACCGGATGTCACAAGTTTTAAAAAAGAAAATATGTTTTCAACCCATTTGCCAATTATGAGGTTTGTAAAATGGAATTTACCAATAATAAAATTTTAGTAATGATAAGGGAAAATTAGTCATTACGTAAACTATTTTTAATGAAAATGGGTATATTTACCAATTTTAAGGTTTTGTAAGTGGATATATGCATTAAAATTTTTTGCTTGGATATATATGTCATTAAAGAGTTTTAGAAAAGGAAATATGCTGATAATCCTTAACAAAAACACAAAGGATTTTGGGGGTTGAGTGCTTTTCACTACAATAATCAACTTGAGAAGCAAACTTTAAACTCGAAGCTCAATTCAAAAAATTGCATATTCAAATGGTAGTTTTATTTTATGTTTTCATCTTCTTTTAATGTTTATTTTATGTTTGTATTTTTCAATGATGCATAAATTAATTTTAAAAACTATACAGGAACGTTTACGAGCTAGCAAATGCTCTGATCTTGATGTGATAAAGAAGATGTTAAAAGATTACAAAAAAAAAACATAGGACGAAAAATTTTACTCACTTAGATTCATGGGAAGTGGTTCGAGTGTATGATAGAGGAGCAACAGTCCATTTGATGGGTGAATAGCTTTCCCGTCAATCCACAAGTAAAAGAAAGTTATTGGATTTTGATAACTACATAAGTTCTAAAGATGCATTTGGTAGCTTCATTACCGACCATAACGAAGATTTAGCACCTACGTAGTAGGTTGATAAGAAAAGGAAGATTTAGTAGCTCGACTACCGACGTTGTTGCTCTCTACACATCATTGAAGGAGAACTCAATGGAGAATGTTTTTTAAAAAATATGGTGGACGATAATGGTCTTTTGGATTTCATACAAAAACTGAAATTGGTTGCCCCTTTAAAGAAAAAAAGATGAAAATTATGAGTTTAGTGGACGAGCAAAGAAAACCTAAACGAGATTTAAAAACGTTCACAAAACAACATGACCACGTGTGCCAACCAATAATGCAAATAAATCTTTAATGAAACGAGACATAGCTAACGGATGAGGGTGACTTTGTGACTTCTAGAGTTCAAGATGTTTTCTTTTTACTTTTTACTTTTTTCTATTTATATGCAATTTGTTTGTTTAATTTTAGTGAAATGTAATTTGTTGTGCTTTTAAATATTGTTTAGTTAAAACTAATAATTAAAAAAAGATAATTAAGTAGTTTGGGTTACACCCATACTAATTTTAAGTAATTCTGAGTAAAAGTAACTAAAATTACGATCAATTATTGGTTGATTTAATTAATTATGATTGTAAATAATATATGTTTTTGGATATTGTAATAAGCATGTATTATATTAATTGTCTTTTAGTTTTGCTTAAAACATATCTATACTATTATATAATACATGTTAGAACGATAAAATGATAATTTAATTTAAAATGTAAGACACATTTATAACATTTTAAGCATAGAGTACAAGTGTTTTATATAATAGTTTACTTTTACGCCCATTTATTTAGCTTCTTCTAATTATTGTATTATCTACTACATGTTATTAATATATTATTTAATAATATGGTATTATTTAATTCACTTCATTAAATTTTATTTTATTTATAATAATATGAATTAACATTTAAATTTATAGTTACTAATTATATTTTTATAACACTATATAATACATATTAGAAGGATAAGATGGTAACTTCATTCAAAGTGTAAGACACTTATACAATATTTTAAACAAATAGTACAAGTGCTTTATGCAATACTTTCACTTTTGCCCCAATCTAATTAACATCATCTAATTATTATATTATTTAATAATATGATATTATTTAATTCACTTTATTAAATTTTATTTTATTTATAATAATATAAATTGACTTTTAAATTTATAGTTACTAATCATAGTTTTATAACTATATACTATTTAAATCAAATATTATTTTATTTAAATTCTTATATCTATACTACAATATAATACATCTCTTTGGATGGAGATGTAATTTTATCAAGCATTCAAGTTTTAAAGCAGCATGTGAAATGTACTGCAAGACATTTAAGAGGGGTAGAATAGAAAATTGATTAAAATTTTAACACACTTTAGGGGCAATATGGTAAATTTAGCCATTAAATTTTATATATGTTGATATTTTTATATTTACTAATTATACTTTTGAGTTAAATGCTTTTTGGTCCCTGGTTTTGTCTGGTTTGTCCGGTTACGGTACTCGTGTTTTTTTACGGTTACAGTACTTCAATTTTTAAAAATTGCTAAAACAGCCATTCCGTCTAATTTCAAATTTGACGGCTTTAACTTGTAGGGGTATTTCCGTCTTTTTACATGTTTGTCTTTTAAAAACCCTTCTTTGTTAAACACCTCACACCAGTTGTTTAAAAGCACATCACACAGGGGTATCTCTGGCTCTACATAACTGTTTGTTAAACACCTCACACCAGTTGTTTAAAAGCACATCACACTTGGCCCTTCCTCTTGAATTTCCTGGTTGGTGAATCCGGATTACATTCAGTCTTAACATTAATCTTAACAGTACTACCTGGGTTAGATCTCAACAGATTTTCAGTAAACAATGGTTTTTAAAAGACAAACACGTAAAAACACGGAAATTCCCCTGCAAGTTTGTAACATCCGGTTATTTTCTTTGAAGCCAAAGAAAAAAAGAAGAAAAGGCATTTTACACAAAGTTAAGGGGTAAAATATGGCAAAAAGGATAAATGATTGGAAGAGTGGGTGTAAAAGAGGAATGGCAGCCTATTCTCCCTCCCACACTCATTCTCCATTCGGCCAAGGAGAGGAAGAAGAGAGAAAAAGGGGAAACTTGGGTTTCTTGCGAATCAAGGTGCAAAATCCGAAGTCAAGCGGGTTTGTGGGAAGCTCTACCCGAAGAGGCTGCTAAGGTGAGTTCTAGGACCCCTCTTTTACTTGTTTTCAACTGATTTGGGGCTGGATCACATAGTAAAACCCATTTTTGAAGTGTGTGTGTTGACCCGTGTGTGGGTGTTTGTGTGCGATTCGAATGGGTTTTGAGTTCGAGCTCGTGTGTGCTTGAATGGTGTTGTGGTATGTGTTTCTAAGGTTTAGGATGGTTGAATTGAGCTTAGAACATGTTTGGGAAGGCTTGGAGGTCGAAAATGGCAGAATGGGTTCGGGATGAACTGCATTCTACACACAGCTAGGGCTATGCGACTGGAAGCCATGAGACCGAATGGCATGCGACTAGAGGCCATACGGTCGAAACGCATGCGACTGAGGTCCATGCGCATGGGTGACATGCGACTAAGATCATACGCATGGGAGTCATACGACTGAAGGCCATGCGCCTGGATGTTATGCGACTGAGGTCCATACGCCCGAAGTCCATGCGACTGAGGCTCATACGCATGGAAGTATGCGACTGAAGGTCATATGCCTAAGAGGTGCGCGACTGGAGTGTTCATGCGCCTAAAGGTTCTGCGATTGGAGCGTGTGACTGGAGCTCCATACGCCTAATGCTGGTGCGCTTGAACCGGGCTGATGCGCCCGAATAGGGCTCATACGCCCAGAAGTTTTTATACTTAGAATTTTCTGCTGATGCGCCTGAGAGGTTCCACGTGCCTCATTTTGGACTTAAGGGTTTTGAGGGACTTTAAGAGGTGATAATTGAGTTAGGTTCCTTGGTGATGTCATGGCTTATGTGTGCTTGATGTGTGATGATGATGTATGTTGCATGTGATGTATGTATGATGGTACCTTGTATGGTGATGTTTTAGTAAGTTTATGCTTATGTTCCTATTTATGTATGTATGCCTTCCCGTGGCTTTGCGTTGTATGTTAACGAATGAAATGAAAAGTATTATGTAACGTAAAGTGGAAGATAATGAAAAGAGGAACGTAATGAATGAATGCATGCGTTAATAAATGAATGAACGAATGAAAAGCTTGCAAGCAAATGTACGAGGTGAGCGACCCTGTTGTCGCAACAGACTCGGAAGGGGTCCTTGTCGCGTACTCCGGTACTGTGTCAATCTTCGGACATGAGTCGGGGGTTTGGTTACAGGCCCTGGCACAGTATCAGTCTTCGGACATGAGTCGGGAGTATTGCATAAGACAGGATCCAGTTAAATGAGAAGTGGATCGCATACTACGGTACTGTGTCAGTCTTCGTACATGAGTCGGGGGTTTGGTTACAGGCCCCGGCACAGTATCAGTCTTCGGACATGAGTCGGGAGTATTGCGTGAGACAGAATATAGATAAAAGAGGAACGAATCGCGTACTCTGGTACTGTATCAGTCTTCGGACATGATTCGGGGGTTTGTTTACAGGCCCCGGCATAGTATCAGTCTTCGGATATGAGTCGGGGGTATTGCGTGAGTTGATGAATGAGAAAGATAATTATGAAAGAAAGAATGCATGAGATGAACGAACGAGTAATGAACGATAATGTACGATGAGAAAGATAATAAACGAGAAATTATTATCTATGTGTACGTATGATGTATGCTCACAAACGAAAGTAAAGAATGGTTTTTAATGAAAGTAAAGTATTTTATTTATAAAACTAGAACTCACTCAGCAACGCTGACTTTTTATGTGTTTCTAGTCGGCAGGTAATGCTGCTGAGGATGGCACGGGGCGGCTACTCGGCTCTTTTTGGATGGCGTTCTTTTGTTTAACGTTTTTGCATTGTAATACGAACGAGCGATATTTTGTAATGAACGATGTATTATTTTGCCAAAGTGTTTATTTAAAGGAAATGAAATGTTTGTTTTAAAAGGTTCCGTTGCATGCATTTAGTAAAGTTATATAATTATGTGTTTTAAGTGCGATGATCGACCAGCTGTAAGTGTCCCGGGAATGGGGCCTTACAAGCTGATATCAGAGCTGAAGTTTAAGTGACACGGGTAAATTTTCAAAATAAACCTAAACTTAAACTGAAAATGGGACGGAAAGGGAAGGGATGCCAGTCTGAGTAGCTGCGTGCCATTAGGTATTTTCTAAATGTTAACCAGTATTACGTGCGCATATTATGTGGGTTATGTGCTGTTTGTAGATTTAGATACTAATATAGTCAGGACAAGTAATGCTCGGGGTATGAAGAGTAAAGTAAGTGGCTAATCACAACTGGCCACTGTAATTAGGGACTCACTATACTTGACATAAACTAAGCTATTCCCTTGAATGACCGTGTTGGTGTTTGAATCTTTTAGTGTGTTAGAGGATGACCGGTGGTAGATCTTCGAAGGCTTCACGCGGTGGAGGTCGAGGTGGACGTGGTACTGAACCGCGGGTCACAAAAGGAAGGCTTAGAGCTGAATAGGTGGCTCATGAAGAGCCCGAGACCCCTCATCCGGAGGCTGGTGACGAGAGTGCTAACTTGAGAGCCTCAGTGAAAGAGGCTATTGTGGAGGAAGTGCACCAGGTCATGCAGACGATCTTACCGTCTGTGGTGACTGAAGTGATAAAGGTCGTACGGGATGGAGAAAGAAGGGAGAGGAACCGGTCCTCGAGAGGACAGGAGCAACTGGAGACGGAAACGGTTCTCTCTGATGATGAGGAAGAGGAGGAAGAGCCTGTGTAGGAGCCGGCATGAGGCTGTAACTATGAGGTATTTCAATGGTGCAAACCCCCTACCTTTGACGGTAACGGTACTGCTGTTGCTGCTCACCGATGGGTGAGAGAGATGGAGGCGGTACTCAATATTAGCGAATGCTGGGAGGATCAAAAGGTGAAGTTTGCTACCCACTCATTTGTGGACTTGGCTCTGTGTTGGTGGGATAACATTGTCCAAGCCGAGGGTACCAAAGCAATCGGGAGAATGAGGTGGCCAGAATTGAAGAAGCTGGTGATTGAGGAATTCTGCCCCCACCGGGAGATGGACAAGGTTGAGAGAGAGTTTCTGTAGCTGGAGGCGGGAACGATGACACACCAGCAGTACATGACAAAGTTCAATGAGATGGCAAGGCTGGTGCCAGACCAAGTGACGCTCGTGTCATGAAAGATCAAGAAGTACATTCAAGGTCTGCCGATAGATATTCGCAGACATCTGTTTGTTTTGAAATGAAATTTTTGTTTTAAAAGTTTCCACTTCATGCTTTTAGTAAGGTTATATAATTATGTGTTTTAAGTGCGATGATCGACCAGCTGTAAGTGTCCTGGGAACGGGGCCTTACAAAGTTACGCCATCAAATTTAAAATTAGACGGAATGGCCGTTTTAGCAATTTTTGAAAAATTGAAGTACTGTAACCGCAAAAAAAACAGAGGTACCGTAACCAGACAAACCAGACAAAACCAGGGACCAAAAAAACATTTAACTCTTATATTTTTATAACTATATATTTAAATTAAGTATTATTTTATTTAAATAGTCAAGTATATAACTTATATGCATCCTTATATTTATAATAGCTATAATACTAATATTGTTCTAAGGATATATTGTAAGTTTAATAATTTTAATATTTATCTATATGTTTTATAATTGTAACACCCGGTTATTTTTTTTAGTACAAAGAAATAATAAAAGTAAATGAAAGTAAATGAAAAGAAGAAAATGTAATTTAACCCAAGCAGAGGGGTTAAAAGTGTCCAAAAGGACAAAATTTTGGGAAGTTGGTGAATAAAGCAACATGGACGCCCATGCCATGTTACTTTTCTCTTATCATTTGGATTTTTTAGAGAGAGAGAGAGGAGAAAAGCAGAGAATTCTCGGAGGTTTTAGAAGAAGCAAGAACTTTGAAGTTTTGGTAAGAATTCTCAGATTTATGGTATTTTAGATGTTTCCAGTTTCATTTATGTGCCTATAAATGTGATTGTGTGTTCGGGTTGTATATGTGTGTGGGTTTTAGGTGCTACAAACGTCTGAGAAAGTTCAAGAGAAGAGTTTAAGTTCGAAAGCTACTAAGGAGAGTTTGTAGACCCCGTATTTCACTTGTTTAAAACATTTGGGGCTAAAAATGTATGTAAAACCGTTTATACAAGGTTCATTTTGAACACCCGTATGTATCCATGTATGTATGATAATGTTCCTATGTTGATTATGTGTTAGTTATACCTAGAATAGTGTATTTAATCTTAGGACATGTAAGGAGAATGATTGGTACTGATAATGTGTTAAGATTATGCTAAACAGGTTGCCCAACCGACTGAACAGTGTTCCAACCGCCTAGAGTTGCCTTAGAAATTTTGAAGTAGGCCCAAGCGGCTAAACAGGACCTAACCGCCCAAACCGTGCCCCTCAACCATCTAGAAATGCCTTAGAAAAACTGTGCAAGCCCAACCGTCTGAATAGTGCTCATACGTCTGGGATTCCCCAAACGTCTAAGTGTTGAAACAGCTGAATACTGCCCATGCGTCTGGGATTCCCCAAACATCCAAGTGTTGAAACACCTAAATAGTGACCATGCATCTGAACAGGCCTCATGCGCCTGCATAGTGCCCATGCGTCTAGGACACTTAGAGTATTTTCTGAATTTTTAAGCAGAACAGAATCATTAGGGTTTGACCCAAGTTTGACTTAGGGTTTTTAATTGTTATTATATTTACATATTATGAGTTGTTCCTATGATCATAGTAATTATTATTGTGTGACCTATGTGGTGTGCATATGATCATAAATGCAAGTATTATCTTAAACAAAGTGAAAGAGTATTGATAAAGAGAAGTGGAACTTAATTAGAGAGTTAAGAAGTCTTGCATGCTTATAGGAGGTGCACAACCATGTTGTCGTTAGCTCAACTGTGATGCGGCTTAGCTACCCCTAACGCTTACGGGGCCAATCAATTGAGATTGGCGGACCTTTGTAGCATGCCCTAGGTGACTGGGTCGGCCTTGTATACAGTAATTCAGACTATAGACTGTAGAGGGGCCCAACACCAGTTTCTCGACGCATATAGTTTAGGGTATTGCTCATTGGTCCACATAGACAGTGAAAGATAAAGTTAAAAGAGTACAAAATAAACAAGGTACACGGTAAAGAAAGAGAACATCACCTTGTTGTATAGTTAATGTGTGCTCATGTACAAGAGTAAGAGATGCAATTTCTACAAAAAGAGTATTTTCATATATATACATTACAC
>BJCO01816840.1:0-15388 GCA_018326465.1 Flaveria floridana | reverse complement strand
TCACGATGCGATGGGGACGAGGCTACACATCAGCATGGCTTATCATCCTCAGACGGATGGTCAGTCTGAGCGGACGATCCAAACACTCGAGGACATGCTTCGAGCGTGCGTGATAGATTTTAGAGGAAGTTAGGATGACCATTTACCGTTAGCAGAATTCTCGTACAACAAAAGTTATCATGCCAGCATTTGCATGCCACCATACGAGATGCTATATGGTAGGAGATGTAGGACACCTGTTTGTTGGGATGATATTGGTCAGAAGGAGTTAGGAAGTATTGAGGTGATTGAAGCTACGACTGAGAAGCTAGAAAAGATCAAAGCCTTTATGAAGGCAGCTAAGGATAGACAGAAGTCGTATGCTGATAAGAGACGTCGACCGATTGAGTTTCGGGTGGGTGGCAGGGTTATGATAAAAGTCTCACCTTGGAAGGGTATCATTCGGTTTAGGAAGCGGGGCAAGTTGAGCCCAAGATACATAGGGCCTTTCCAAATCATTGCTCTAGTAGGAGAGGTGGCCTATAGGTTAGAACTACCCAATGAGTTAAGTGGAATTCACCCGACATTCCATGTATCTCATCTGCGGAAGTGTTTGGCAGACGAGGATATGGCTGTACCACTGGAAGATATCGAGGTGGATGAACGGCTCAATTATGTGGAGCAACCAGTGGCGATCATTGATCGTAAAGAGAAAATGTTAAGGAATAAGATAGTTCCTCTTATGCGTGTACAGTGGAAGCACAGGAAGGGATCCGAGTCTACGTTGGAGACTGAAGAAGAGATGTATGTACCCACACCCACAAATGAATACTCACTTATGAATCCACACATTGTATACATGCCAAGCATAAACAATACACACATATGCATAACTACAACACACATATTCTAACAGCCAGATATTTTTATAGACGAGAAAGAAATAATAAACGCTAATAAAAGAATGAAATATAATTTAACCCAAAGTTGAGGGGTTAAAAGTGTCAAAAGGACAAAAAGAATAAAAAGTGGGTACAAAAGGTGGTATGGCCGCCCATGTTGGCTGCACATCACCTTTTACAATCGGATTCGAGAGAGAGAAAGAGCAGAGCTCGGATTTTGAAGGAAGAACAAGAAGAGGTCGAATTAAGGTAAGAATTTGATGATTTTTAGGTGTTCATGACTGATTTTAGTTTGAGTTTATGCTTATGTATGTCTATGCACGTTTGTGTGTGTGTGTTTTGGTGGATTTTAGGAGTTTGAGCTCATAACCAACTAGTTTGAAGAAGTCTACCCGAAAGTTCGGCAAAGGTGAGTTTCTAGAACCCCCTTTTTAACATGTTTTTAACTGATTTGGGGCTGGAAATGCATGTAAATATGTTTTCATAAATGAGTGTATGTACCCGTATGTGTGTGTGAATGCGTATGTGGGTGGGTGTATATTTTGGGTGAATATGATGTTGTTAAGAATGTGTTTTGTAGCTTAGAATGTAAGAACTAAGCTTAGAACATGTTAGATCTGAATTTGGGACTGAATTATGTTGATTAGGTATAAGTTGGTTGCCCATGCGCCTAAACAGTGGCCCATGCGCCCAACGGTCAAAAACTGCCTAAGCGTGCCCAACCGCCCAAGGTCCATGCGCCTAAATAGTGCCCGAACGCCTAAGTGCCCATACGCCTAAGTCAGGCCCATGTGCCTGAATAGTGTCCAAGCGCCCATAAGGCCCATGCGCCTAAGTGTTATTATTAAGTGTAAGCTCAGGCGCCTACATAGTGGTAAAACGGCCAAACATTGGTAGGTAGGAGTTGCTGAGGATCGCACGGGGCAGCTACTTGGCATTCTTAGGATGGCATCCATTAGTATAACAATGATGTTTTTGTGATGTAATGCAATTATGATATTTTGTAACAGTTAACTATATTGTATTACTTTGCAAAAGCTGTCGTTAATACATAAAATGGTTTTAAGTAATTTCCGCTACGATGTTTTGAATAAATGTATGTTTTATGTGCAATGAATAACCAACTGTGAGGTGCCCGAGAACGGGGCCTTACACATATACATACCATGCATGAGTATACACACCCATGCACATCCACACCACAACATGCATAATTACCCACACCTTAACACATGCATGTGCACAACACAACATACATTAACCCCAAAAGAACCTTGACTATCAACCTCGAACCAAACCCCTGCCCAACCCAAAACCCAATCAAGACTCACAACTACCCTGGTCTCACACCCGAACAACCGTGCCCTAAAGAAAACGCCCAATCCAAAACCACACACACACACAATGGACACACATACAAACATAATGAACACACACATTCCCATCTTCCCAAACCTTAGAACATGACCCCCTTGCCATCGACCCACTATGCCCATCAACACACATCATATATGGAAAACCATACACGCATAAAATATACTCGACACACACACATACGGTTAAAGTAGCATCATAACTAACACACACACACGCGTCAATCTGATTATAGTAGTCCGAATGCAAAAGTGCAACCTAACGAACAAGAATAACGAGTGAGGGGCCTTATCGAACAAGATGCAGGGCTGTCTCGATTGATGCCTTGGGCTTCCGGAGCGATAACGGTTGCCGAGTAACTCGCGGTTGCAAGAGGAAGAGTTACCGAAGGGTGCACTTTTGCCGAAGGTGGCTGCCGTGAAGGAGGTTGCCATGATAAGAAGGTCTTCGAGGATGGAGAATCGTGAAGGAAACTACCAGAGATGAGAGGGGAGGGCCATCAAGATGAGACAACACAAACTACCCACCGGAGATGGGGTGGTTCCCTTGAGGGCTGCTGAGAGAGGGTTTCAAAAGAGGTGGGGGTAGGGTTTACGAGATGGTGATAGATATATTGGTTTTTAATTTTTCTAGTTACACCCTAGCCCCCTCAGCGTTATATAATTTCATTCCTTAGAATTTAATTTTAATTAACTTAGGATTAAATAATAATAATAATAATAATAATAATAATAATAATAATAAAAATAAATAATAATAATAATAATAATAATAATAATAATAAGTTGTGGGCTCAAATCTGTCATGGTAAGGTTCTAAACCTACACGTTGTGAATCATTACGACATATAAGGGTTATAAGAGTTTATCTTAGAGCTCTAGAAGGCGATTCGATAGCACTGAATTACATGCTGACCAAAGATCTCTCAACATGCATTGAAGTACAAGGAAGTACTTTGATGAAAATAACTAAGTGTCAAATTTTCTGAAGCCAAAGACATAAATCTTCTGAAACCAAAAGTGAAGTCTTCCAAAGCGTAAAGACCAAGCCTCCCAAAGCTTGAAGACTGAACTCTTTCAAAGACTAAGAAGCCATGTGTCTACTGAGAGACTTTTGACAAAAGCTGACCACCTTTTCGCTTCTTGCTCTGAAGACTTGAGTTAGTGATTACCTTTTTACATTTGTTAACTATACAATATGGTCTTTTATCTATAACTTCCTACTTTAGTACTTTTATCCTTATTGTAAATAATAGGATATGAGCTATGGCATGTCATAATAACATGTCAAAAGACAATCTACCTTTTGACTTTATATTGATCTTGTTGTCTAGATTAGTATCCAGCTGGCCTTTAAAGTATGCCCGGCTATAGGATGTATTATAAAATATTTCATGTAATCAGTCTTTTGACTAAGCTTTATATCACTTGTAAAATACTTGAGAGCAATATACATCATCCGTGAAAACCAATCTTTATGTTATTGAGTGTTCTTACTTGTTTGTTCATTGTTTCTTTGTTTGGTTCCCTATTTGATGTAGTAAGTGTGTTTTCTCCAACTGTGAAACTTATGTTGAACTAGCATAATTGGTCCTGCAATTGGTATTTAAGCATCTCAGGCTCTTGAGTGCAAGATCTCACCATCTTAAATCACTCTTCAGTTTCACATACACTTACTTGCTTAAATGGTAGCTCTCACTAAAGCTGATATGGAAACCACCACAATGATTATATCTCCATTGATCAATCCTGATGACTTTGACACTTGGTGCATGACAATGAAAGGATTCATCAAGTCTCAAGATAGCAGGATGTGGGGATCTGTAGTCTTTGGACCTCACTTCCCAAGTACTATTTCAGCAACTGTTGGTGGTGGGATGATACCCCAGGAAGTGGCTGATTATTCTAAAGAAGACTGGAAGAAAATAGACATTGATTAGAAAGACAGGAACGCTTTTCAAACTTCTCTTCCCAACTCCACCTATAGGGGCTTCAAGAAGTGAAAAACTTCAAAAATAACTCTGGGATGCACTTACCTGATGTATGAAGGATGTGTGGAAGCTAAGGAGAACAAGAAAGATATCATGAAGCAATAGTTTGAAAACTTCACCTTCAAGGTGGGTAAAACTATGACTCAACAATACTTCATGTATGTTGAGATTGTAGATACTCTGATGGATATTGGAGTCAAACTTGAGAATATGGATATAATGAGGAAGTTCATGTTCTCTCTTCTCAGAGAATGGACACACAATTGTGTGGCCATCAAGAGAGCTGATAACCTCACCACCCTCACCTTGCCGGGAACTATATGGTATCCTAAGTGGTTACCAAATGGAGATGAACATGTAAAATCCTTCTCCCAGCTTATCCAGCACCTAAAAGAGTTCAGCCCTTTATATGTTTGAAAGGGATAGCAAAGAACCACATCATCATCTAATCTGCTACCTTGACAACTCATTAAAGGGTATTTTCATCACTTTCCTGGAGACAACAAGGGAGAGCTATACTCAAGGAAGTCCATTATAAGAGCCCTACTCTTCTCAAGCCTTTATGTCATTAAATGAAAGTTCTGGCAACTTTCTCTTAACCCTTGAAGGCCTGGATTGCATATATCCAGATGATCTGGAGTACATAGAGATAGTCTAGCAGATAGATCTTCTCACTCATAGAGCCAAGAAGTTCTACAAGAGGATATGGAGGAAGTTTTCAAGCAATGTGTCCAATGGAAAGTTTGGGCTGCATAAGAGCAAAGTAAAGTGTTACAACTATAACCAAATGGGCCACTTTGATAGGGAGTGTAAGGGACCAAGAAAAAATGGTGGCCAAACACAGTACATGCCAAACTACAACGATGCAGCTCCAAGAACTGAGAAGCCCAACCAACCAAAGGAGCAAGCGACGGTTGTTATTGAAGAAGGAGACTTTGATTGGAGCTTTCAGGTGGAAGATGTCTCCCCAAACCAAGCCCTGATAGCATACCATGATGAATCTAAGGTATTGGAACATCTTTGCTCTCCTAAATGCATCACTAAAGTTAACATAGAGGTTCTATAACTTGGAAGTAAGATATGATCTTGAGTCCTTGAACATTTTAAAAAGTAATTTTAAAAGAGTAGAAAATGATTATAAACTTAAAATAGAAAATTTAGAGAAAACCATTTCTACTCTAAAACATGAGCATACAAACTATAGGACTTAGATTAGAGATCTTGTTATTAAGTTAACTAAATGCCAGGCTGAGCTTATGATTAGCAAAGCCAGGACAAAAAAATGTGTTTTTGAAGAGTAAACCTTCAAGAACATTATATCTTCATCCTTGCATGCAAAAGTTTGTTATCAGAATAGGCAGGGACTTGGATCAAATAAAATAGCTCATCCACACACATTATTATTAGTTAGAGAACCAAGGTTTCAAACTTGTGAAGATGTGCAGCCTCCTATTGATCCTATCCAAGAGGAAGATGAAGATGAAGAGGATATAGCAAAGGATGAACCAGAAGAGAGTGAATAGGTTCATTCTAAGTAGAGTCACTATATTCCTGGAGAGAAGAAGAAACCAGGGATGGCCAAGTTTGCAAGAAAGAACTTGATCAGGGCTACAAAGAGAAGATCCAAGAAAGTGTAAGAAATCAAGCCCACCTTCAAACCCAAGCAAAAACAAGTTTTCATCTCTTCTAGGTTTGAGGTGAGGAAGGTTGAAGACTCAACCAAGGACTCTAGTATCATGAGTCCTAGTTTAAGTCCAAGCCATCCTAGTAAAGAAAAGAAGGTTGAACCATTATGCACCACTGCTACACAAGCTGGACCATCCAACTCCAAAGGCAAGCTTTACCCTCAGAAGCATCCTGTATTATCAAATAAGATGATGAAGGAGATGGAAAAGGATCAAAACAAACCTTCTTATTAGGACAAGACATTCAAAAGGAAGCCTATAGAATGCATCATGTCTGGTGGTGCAACACACTATGCTAAGGATTGCATATATAATCATAAGAGTACCATCCACATGCACAAGAATAAGAAATCTGAGAAGAAGAAGAAAATAGTTTAGGAAGGGAGATATCTTTCCTTCGAAAGCATCAAGGTGAACGAAAAGAAGATAGGTGGAAAACTATCTTCGGAAGCAAGTTTGGTCTCAGAAGAAAGGAATGCTTTTGAACCACTAAAGTCTGCTGCAGTGGAGCGAAAGCTTCCAAAGGTTCAGTCTCTAAAACTTCCGAAGTCATCAAAACTTCTGAGGTTTTGAAAGCCAAGTCTAATCTTCTAAACATGGTGTGGAAGATGAAGGAAGGCCATATGACTGAAGTTTCTTCATCAACAATAGCCAAGGATTCTCAAAGCTTGCATATAGGATCAATAACTGTTTAACTATCTTCAGTTCATCTTGATAAGCCAAAGACCAGCAAAGCTTAGATTTCCAAATGTAACCAATCATCTCTTTTCATATGCAGGAACAACTAAAGACCAAAAAAATGTATGGATCATTGATAGTGGTTGTTCCAGGTATATGACTGGAAATGGCTCTTTGCTTCAAGTCTTTAAGAAAATTGGTGGAGGGCTAGTTTTTTTGAAGGTGAATCAGGAGGTTACATTACTGGAAGAGGCAGGGTCACAAAGGGTAAACTTAGCATTAAGAAGGTAAATTGAGTACAATCTTTTGAGTGTATCTTAATTTTATGACCAGAGATATAAAATGCTCTCTACTAAGCATGAGTGCATTGTTCTCAAGCCCGAGGTGATCATCTCGTAAGAGCATATCTTAGTCAGAGCCCCCAGGAAAGGCAACATATACAAGATGGATTTACAAGAAACCTCTCCTTCTTGAGAAGTTTCTTGTTTCTATCTAAAGCAAATACTGACGAGTATTTAATTTGGCATAAAAGAATGTGCCATGTAAACTTTAAGAACATAAATAAACTGATGAAAAATGATTTGGTAACTGGAATTCCAAGGTAGAGTTTACAAGTGATGACCATTGTTTTGCATGCTTGAAAGGAAAGAAACATAAAGTGCCTCACAAGCT
This sequence comes from Flaveria floridana, assembly GCA_018326465.1. Classification (NCBI taxonomy): domain Eukaryota; kingdom Viridiplantae; phylum Streptophyta; class Magnoliopsida; order Asterales; family Asteraceae; genus Flaveria; species Flaveria floridana. The sequence goes on along the minus strand of BJCO01816840.1, from coordinate 8,108 downwards.
AAAGGAAATGAACTCCATCACTACTCCCCTACAATTATTACACATGGATCTTTTTGGCCCCATAAGTGTAGTGAGTTTAGGAAGAACTTCATACTTCCTTGTAATCACAGATGATTTCACAAGATATAATTGGGTCTTTTTTCATAGGAGAAAGGATAAGACTCCTGAAATCCTGAAATCCTTCAGTCTAAAAGTTGAGAATCAATGTGATCATAAGGTAAAAATCAAAAGATGTGATCAAGGAACTGAATTCAAGAACCAAATCCTTGATTCATTTTGTGATGAAAAGGGCATTTAAAGACAATATAGTTCTCATAGAACTCCTCAACAAAATGGTGCCGATGAAAGGAGAAATAGGAAATTTATTAAGGCTACAAGAACTCTAACTCTAATCTGCCCATCTCCTTCTAGTCAGATGCAGTCAACATTGCCATAGCAGGGTATTAGTAGTCAAAACTCATGGTAAGGTTCTTATGAGCTGTGACATCAAAGGAGACCTTTCACTAGTTTCCTCAGGTCATTTGGATATCCATGCACCATCTTGAATACCAAAGATCATATAGCCAAGTTTGCTGCGAATGCAAATGATGGACATTTCATTAGATACTCATCTTTAGATAAGGCATATAAAGTATACAATCTTAGAACTAGAATAGTTAAAGAGTTAGCTAATGTGACCTTCAATGAACACACTCTAAGTGTGAAAGGTTCTAATACTGACTGGCTATTTGATTTTGATTTAGTTACCAACTGTTTAAACAAATCTTGTGAAGATGTTTTAGGAACAACAGGCAGCATCTCTATAGAAGATTCTAATCTAAGATTGAGCTTAGAACACCCAATGATAGAATCCCTTCAACACTAGTGGTAACAAATACTGCATGTGGAAATTCTATCAGCACAAATTAATAACAAATTATTCAGTTGATACATCTGAGGTGCCAACCACTTTTAGCAATGAGGCATAAAACTCAAATAAAGGGATATTTAATGCAAGAGAATATGGAGATGGTGAAAATGATCAAGAATTTCATGATGTTGACAACCACTCCACTAAAGACAACATCAATGATGTTGCACACTCTCTGGATCAAGTTACACTTGATGGGTGTGTTGATGTGGTAGGTGATACTCAATCACCAGATCTAAATTTCTCTAATTTAGATCAATCAAATCAACTTGTTGTGATTCCTTAGCTAAGAATCCAAAGTCCCATCCTACCACAAACATCATTGGTGATGTTGAGACTAGGGTGAGAACAACTGGACAAACCCATGATCAAAATGTTTGTCTACACTCTTACTTTTTATCCCAGATTGAGCCAAAGAAAGTAGATATAGCTTCAGGAGATAGGAGCTAGATTGAAGCAATGCAGAAGGAACTGCTTCAATTAAAAAGATAGGGTGTTTGGAACCTATGTGCTCTTCCACCTGAGAAGAGGCTAATAGGAACCAAGTGGCTATTCAGGAACAAGAAAGATGATAGAGGACTTGTCATCAAGAATAAGGCAAGACTGGTCGTCCAAGGGTACACTTAAGAGGAAGGGATTGACAACACAAATATTTTTGCTCTTGTAGCAAGACTTGAAGCTATAAGAATATTCCTTGCTTTTGTTGCATCAACGGATTTCAAGGTATACCAACTTGATGTCAAGTGTGCATTTCTATATGGGGTGATAGATGAATACGTGTATGTTTGTCAACCACCTGGCTTTGTGGATCTAGATCATCTTGATTATGTCTGCAAGCTTGACAAAGCTCTCTATGGGCTGCATTAAGCACCAGGGAAGTGGTAGGAGACACTATCACAATACCTAGTTCAACATGGTTACAAATAAGGTACTATTGCAGCACACTCTTCATCAAAAGAATGAGAAATCACTTGATGTTGGTTCAAGTTTATGTTGATTACTTTATGTTTGGCTCAACTAATGTAAAACTCTAGATTTAATCAAAACCAGTCAAAGTATATACATCACATATTAAGTAGATTTCTTTTGACTGATTATAAGGTTGCTAAGACTCCTATAGCAAGAAGCCACACCCTTGGACTTGATCTTGAGGGAGAGTGTGTGGATGAACATCAATACAAAGATATGATTGGGTCTGTTGTGTACCTAAAAGCCAGTAGGCTTGATATCATGTTTGTTATATGCATATGTGTAAGATATAAAGCCAACCCCAAGAAGTCACACCTAGTTTCTATCAACAGGATTCTTAGATACCTTAAAGGAGCTCCTACACTAGGGCTTTGGTATCCAAAAAAATATGACTTTAATCTGTATGCCTATATAGATAGTGACTATGGTGGCTTTAATATGTCTGCCAAGTCTACATCTGGGGGATGTCAGTTAGTTGGTGGAAGGACAGTCTCATGGCAGTGCAAAAAGCAATCATGTGTATCTACATCAACTGTTGAAGCTGAATACATTATCGCTGCAAGCAGCTATGCTCAAGTGTTTTGGATTCAGAATCAGATGCTAGATTATGGATTCAACCTCAAGAAGACTCCTATCCACATAGACAAAAATAGTGTTATCTCCATCTTAGATAATCTAGTCTAGCACTCAAAGACAAAGCACATCAACATCATATGTCATTTGATGAGAGATAATTTTGAAAAAGGATTGATTAAACTGGTCAAAGTTAACACAAATGAACAAAATGTTGATTTGTTCATAAAATAATTTAATGAACGGAGATTTAAATATCTTGTATCAACTATTAGGATGAATAACTTTGAGTAGATTTTCTTAAATTAATTTCAAAATTGTTTTTCCAAAAATTTATGTATCTTTAATGTTGTCTAATTTATCACTCATATATGCCTTGTTTATATTGAAAGAAATTTAGTCTAGAAAGTTTTATTTACTCCTTAAATAAAACTTTTGAAACTTAATATATTCTAAAACCAAATCTGTCTTGGAAACAAAATTACTCTATGAATATTTTCTTTCGAAGCAATTCTTCTTAAAAACTGAGGAATATCTTCTGAATTCAATTTTGCTTTGGAAGCTTTCTTTAAATTTACGAAGGGAAATTACCTTCGGAAGATAAAATTACAAGACAACTACCTTTTTTGGTATTTATTCAAAGGTGGGACCGACATTTGGATTTCAAAGTTTATTTTTTGCAATAACTTTGTCTCAAATCAAAGTATATAAATAGCATTGCCTACGGATTTCCCTCTATCTTCTTATTCTTTATCTGCAACTTTCAAGCTCTAAATTATCCACAAACCCTCGTTGTTTTCCCAATGTCTACTATAAAAGCTTCATAAAATAGCCAACCCTGAACCCCAAAACCAGCTAGCCATTATCATGCAACTACACAGGCAACACAACCAAGTTTCTCTATTTTCCGCTGAGAAAGACCTTGTTTTCTCAAACATCTGCCTCTTTCTTTCAAACTCATCCTACCTCACAGCCCTTACCATTGACCCTTCACTATATGAATATCAACTTTTGGAGCTTTAGAGGACCTGCCAAGAGGTCATCATGGGCGGTGAGAAGTCACTATTTTCCTTAGTACAGGGGAGGATGGTTTTCATCACTCCTGCCGCCAAAAACCATCATCTACGGCTGGATAATGAATATGGTGAACTATCCTTCACCAAGAAGATAATCAATGGATCATTCCAACGGATAGGGTATGAAGGTGAATACTCGGTCAGAAGCTTCAAGAAACAGAAGGTCTCTTCTCAATGAAAATACCTCCTCCATATAGTCATCCACTTATTATCCAACAAGAATCAAGGATGGGAGCAAGTTCCAGAAGATTTTTCCTATATAGTCTGTGAAATGGTCTAGGGGATCAAGTTCAGATTGTTTATAAAATTTACTTGCTAACTTAGATTCCCTTAAATATTACATGTTCCCTAGATATGTCCAACACATTCTTAACTGTGAATTGTGCTCACAATTGAGGGGAGCATGTAATGTTCTGAAACAGTGACAGATGAAGCCAGGCATCTTTAAGATAATAAGGAAAACCACTGTTGGTTTTTCCAGGGTAGAAACAACCCTTGTCCCCAAAATGTAGAGCAAACTGCTCAAGGTGACAACTTGGTAATCCTAATAAATATTGAACCCACACCTTCTTTACCACCACCTACACAGCACAAATCATCATCACCTATAGAAGAAAATCCAAACGAACCTCTACTCACTCTATTCAAATTGAGCAGGCCCCCATATACTCAGCCATGTATGAGTAAGTGGAACCAAGATCTCCCACTTCTACTGAGGAGTAGACCACTCCTATTCCTTATATGATCAGTGCTGAGGTTCCTCATGCTCATCCTGATGAGCTTATAACCCGAGTCTTAAGCTATTATCCTGAGTCTCAACACTTAAATGATCAACATTCAAGGGAAAACTACCATCCCTAGCCTTTGTACCTCAATCAACCAATCCTAAACTGTTGGGTCTAAAAAGGATAGTCTATATTATCAACAAAGTCAAAGTCAACAAAAGTCAACGTCACGGTTAAAGTCAACGCAAAAGTCAAACAGACGCGTTCGAGACGAAGAACCGAGTTGAGCAGTTAAAGATATATTTGGCTAGGAGTTTTATTGTTAATAAATATATTTTGTGTCAACAAAATATATTTAATCTTGTTTTAGTCATTTTTATGTTTTATTTGTATTTTACCTAATTAGTTTAAGTCTAGGGGCTTAACGTGTCATTAGTGAATATTATATTTACTATATATAGTTAAGTTGCAATTAGGGTTAAGCAGCTTGAATGAGCTATTGATTGGTGTTTCCATGTAAACAACACCTATTGCAATCAAATTCAGATCAAATTGGGGTTTTATTTGGTGTTCTTCATTGTTCATCTTTTTGTCCATATTTTATATACTTTTGATCCAAAATCTTCATCAATTTCATGATTTAAAGTTGTTAGGGACCAACAATTTGGTATCAGAGCCTAAAGGAGATCCTATTGAGTTATTACTGTTGAAGATTGCTACTAATTTTTGAAGATTAAAGAAAAGTTTTAAAAAGAGAAAGTGGGTTTCTAGAGAGAGAAACTAGATATGAATCTCAAATCTCATCACAGACGTCAACAATTCATCAGATCTGAATCACATACAACATAGTTTGTTACAATAATCAAATTTACACAAGAAATCTACAAGAAATTGTCAGATTTAGACAGTTTCACTCTCACACACAAGTGTGTGTGTTCTTGGTGTTGTTGAGAGCTTCAAATCTTCATGGTGCGAAACTAGAACCGATCTTGAATGAAAGTTCAAATTGTCCAGCGAAACTATTCAGTTTCCGGTGAAAGTATAGTTTCGTCCGGTGAAATTCCGGCGAAACTCCAGCGAAATTAAATTTTACGGGCGAAATTATCAATATTGACCAGCGAAATTTTCAGAAACTTCACCCATCACCACCTCAACCATCAGTGAATTCATGTATGGTGGTGTATCTTCAAGTGTTGAGATCAAAGAAACTAAAGAAGAAGTCAACCATGCATTGATGATTGAGGTGGTAAACAGTGATGAGGATTCTATTGAGGATTTTGATCCATTCAAAGAATTTAGGTGTGATACTCAAGGTGAGAGTTTTGGTGATGTTGGTGATTGTGCAAGCTGATGTAAAGTTTAGGATGAAGGAAAACAAGAGGAAGGTGAAGCTGAAGAAGCTAAGATGAGAGCTACTTAGGAGGAAGAATACAAAAAGAACACTCCCGTTTGTCAATGTGAAAAAGCCCTAGCTGCGGAAAAGATAGTTATGGGAATCCCTTATGAGGTTGTACAAGACATGTGTTCTCCTCCCTGCAAAATTCGTTTATTCCGGGTTTATAAAGCTAACAGATTATTGTTAGAAAATGAAAAAGAATTAAAGCAAATAAACAAAGAACTTATAATCAATGAGTCCAAATATTTTATCAAACTAAGAGAAACTTTAAAATAAAATGATCTTTTAAAAAGAAATCTTTTAGAAAAGAATGTCGAGATTAATGTTTTAAGCGAACGTGTCACATTAGCAGAATTTGAGACTAGCAAGCTTAAAACTAAACTTGACAAATGGAAGATATCAGGGATGAAACAGGAAGAACTATTTTCTAATCAAAGGGGAGCTAGAATTAAAACGGGTATGGGATGTGGTGAAACTTCATATGTTTATCCTCCTCCTATCACTTACTATTACTCTCCAATGCCTCAACCTCATCCATCTAATGAAATTGAAGCTGCAGATTCTAAAAGTTTACATGCAGGTTTAAGAAACATTAATCACAAAGAGGTTCGAGATGAATATGATTTTCCTACAGGTTTGGGGCTTATCAAGCAAGGATCTGCTCTGCAAAATGATAATTCCACCTCTGATGCTTCAAAACCGATATCAGTTGTTTCCCTAACTTCTTTAACAAATTCAAGACAGGCAACATCCCTACTTTTGTTCCGTTCAAGTTTGTCAAAGAAGGAACAACTATGGAATCGTCAAGCAATCAGAACTCAACAACACAAACCGACACAACAAGAGTTATCAACCAAGATCCATTGGAAGCTGACTTGTGTATACAAGACTGGACAAGCTCTAATGATGAATTAGAAATCATCAAGCCACCTGAAGTTATCAAGTGTCAAAAGCTTCCAACAGTTGAATCAAGACCTATCCGGATCTCATCCCCAACTGCTAAACAAATCAGCAGTTCCTTCAAAACTCAGCAGAAGCACTCACCATCTTCATCTACTATACATCAAGCTCGTCACAAATCTACCCCCAAGTCTACGAAGTCACCAGTCTTACAAAAGGGTGAAACTCAGTTGAAACTCTCTCTGTCCTCATCTGTTACATCATAAGGTTCTCATAAGAATGTTCAGTTCTCATCTTCTGCAACAACATCAGAGCAGGCTCCATCCTCTCCTGCTGTCCATGGGACTACAAAAGAATCAAAAGCCTTTCAAGGCTTGCTTTAGATGTGGAAAAGAAGGCCATGTGCTAAAGAAGTGCCCTCAGGTTCAAAGGCAAGTTCCAGATGATAAAGACAACATGGGTTGCTTCTCGGTTTCAAGAGGTAAAAAGCACACATCTTTGAATGGTTGGATGATGAACATTCTATCCAACCCTTCTCATGTGAAGCCGGTTTCACATTATTCAAAGATGAAAAAGATCAAAGTTTCAAATTCAAAATCTCTTCCTTCGGATCTTAAAAAAAATGATTCCTAAATTCAATTCTTTCAAATCAAAAGTAATTGAACAGAAACAAATTTGGAAAGTAAAACAAAAGGAAAAGGTAAAGAGATACATGATTTTCAAAAAAGTGTGTGCTTAAACAGGTTACATACACTGATGAAAATGGAACACCTAGGACTTCAATGGCCTAGGTCCCCCTTTCTAACTAATTTGTTAATGAGTGCGGGAACAGTTCAGGAGGACTATTAGTAATCCGGTTTACTGACAGAGAGTGTTCCTCATTCAAATTTGAGGCAGAACAAACAGGTTATGGTTCTGGTATCTTATCCACATTTTGGATCCTTATCTGCATTTTCACATCTCATTTCACAATCATAAAATTTCTTTTGATAGTTCATTTTTATCCTTCGTTAGAGTAAAATGAAACACCTTCTTTGGTAAACTTATATTTTTGTACAGTTTTATAAAAAATATATATATTTAAAAAAATATATAAAAAAATTAAAAAAATAATAAAAAATAGGTTTGCAAAAATAAAAATTTAGGGGGAGAGTATTATAGTATTATAAAACTTAAATAAAAAAATGAAAAAGAGAACTGAGAACTTGATTCGAGATGACTGAGAAATGATTGTATATCATCTTGAAATGCTTGTTCTTGCATGACTTCCATTTTAAAATGAGAAATGATAGTAACTAATGTTGTTATCTGATTTACATCTTATTTTTATTTGCAAATAAAAGAAAAACAAACAGATTCTTCAATGATATGCTTGGTAGACTCAGCCTGAAGAATAAAGTAGACATCAACATAATGATTTAAATTAAAATATATGCTTAAGGATATCTGGATTTACGCAATCATTTTGGCCTGCACGAAAACTGAGTCCCGACAAAAATTGGATTGAGAATTGATCTTTCACCCACCATGATACAAATCATATAATCCATATCTTTGAG
>BJCO01816838.1:0-16350 GCA_018326465.1 Flaveria floridana | reverse complement strand
GTTAGGCGGTATTTACTGCTTGTATCAATCTTTTATGAATCTTGTGCAAGTGGGAGATTGTTGGATTTTATATGCCCAAGACACATAGAATATTGATACGGTTAGTACGTTATGATCCAAGTCGGGTTATACCCAATAAAAAGCTTTGCAATCACTAAGAATTATTTTATTGATGATGGGATCATGCAATTGAATAATCGCACCATGTTTAGAAAAAGGGTTTTCTAAACAAAGGCATTCGAGATGGAGAAAATTATAAGGATAATTTGTTGATGGGTTTTATTATTAATTTTGTTATTTAAAAGGGTTTAAATAACACTAATAATATGTTAGTATCCTTTAATTAAATTTGTTTAATTAAGATGATACACGTCACATAAATTAAATAAGTCCTAGTGAGTGACTTATTTAATGTGTTATGGAAGATGAGTTTTGGGGGGAAACCCCTTTCTCACTTCAAATTCGGCCACCCCTAAGGGCCAATGGCCTTTGAAGTCTTCTATTGATTAACTACACACTCTTTATGAAAGAGTGTTGTAGTTGCAAAACCCAATACCTACTTCTCCATCTTTTTTGCATGAAAAACTCTCTCTACTTCTTCTCCTTTTGGGTTTTCGGCCGAAGCAAGAAGAAGAGCACTTTGGGGCATTTTTCTTGGTGCAATCTACCTAGCAAGAAGTTGATTGCAAGTTAGCTTGGGGTATACAAGCTTGAGGGGTCCCTCTCTTGGAGCCTTGTCCGAAGTTTGAGCATTAATCCTCTTCTTTCCTTGACTTTTGGAGGCTGCTGGAAGGTAGTTTGGCAGCCCTTTGTGGTTGTCATATTATGTTGTTTCTTATGCTTACATAGCTTGCTTATTCACATAATATGATCCTTTGTTATATGGGTTTGTTTTATACATATATTTGTCACCTAGAGAACATGATTTTTCAGTTTTATAATCATGTTTCAAAACTTATATCCGTTGTGTTTTTCAAAAAGTTTAAGAGGTTAACTTTGATTTTATCATCTAACAAACCCGTCAATAAATACAAAATATCCCAAATGATTGTGTTTTATGCCTGTCTGATTCCATATGAATCCTTCAAGAAATGATGTTAATGTTTGAAGCCATTCTGCTCAGGGGAAAAATCTTTTAAGTAACGTTAAAATGCTTTCAACCCTCCTCTAAATGAAAAATACAAAAATTTGTCTTATTTCAGTTTTAGTTCAAGTTTTCCTGCATTACTTACGCTAGTATTGTGTCAGTGTCGGACTATGCAACAAGACTAAACTCTTTTCATGTCACAAAATAAACCGAAAGTTAAAAGCTTGTTTCTAAAATATAAAAGGATCACGTTTGAGGTGATCAATGATTTTTATTTAAAAGGATCATGTCTAAGGTGATCAAATGATTTCTAGTTAAAAGGATCACGTCTGAGGTGATCGAATGGTTTTCAGTTAAATGGATGATGTCTGAGATGATCAATGGTCATAAGGTCATCTATCAAAGATAAGTATGTGAAATAATAGGCCAAACAAAGTCAAATTCACTAGAATGGCCCAATCGTACAATTGGACCATAACTATGGGCAAATCGCATGACTCGACCATAAGTATGGGTCAATCACACGATTGAACCATAAGTATTGGCCAATCACACGACTAGACCACAAGTATGGCTTAATCGCATGACTGGACCATGAGGATGGTTGAGTCACATGATTGGCATCCTCAGTATGAACCAATCATATGATTGGTTGAATGCATATAGGTCATTCGTACGACTGAACCTCGGTAACACATATGAGCCATGCATATGGGTCCAGTCACACGACTGAAACTCACAACAGTATAAAAGGAGGTCAGTCGGTCGTAACCCTACACTTGCTTTTCAAATTCTCTCAAACACCCGGTTATCTATAGGACCCCTTTTCGAAATTTTCTCTGTGATTTCATCTGATCTCTCTATAGCTAACTGTTACATGCTCATCTATAGGTACTGAAAAGATGAAATCATGATAAATGGGTACATTAAATCAATCAAAAGTGTCCGAATGATATAACATCTTAAACCGAACTGAATAACTCTATACTGGACCTTTAAATGAACTTAATAGCGAAATTAAAAAATAATTGGTGTAATACCAAGTTGGCGCTTCTAATGACTTAAATGTTGATAAGAATATGGCTGTTTTGACAAACATTCAAATTTTCAGAATCGCACAGTATGTATGCGAATGGACAGTCTGATGAACTTCAATCGCATGATTGAACCAGATGCATGATTCAATCGCACGATTGATTTAATCGGTGATTCAGTCGCACGACTGGCTCAACCGCATGTCATGGCACATGACTAAACTCAGTCGGATGCTCAATCGTACGATTGAGTTCAATCATATGGTTCAATCATACGATTCAACCAGTATGATATGATCTGTTCAAATCAAATGTTCTTTTTTTGTGAACTGGTCTAACATGTTTGTTGCTTGTGTTACAGTGAAATGGCTGATAGATGGACCATGTGTACTAAGCATAACATTTGTGCTTACCTCAACACGACATCACGGAATGCTACATAGTTTGTCGAGATTATAGATTTCCTGAAATGATCTAGGATCTACCGAGCCATCTCGACTCCCTACACACCTTATAGATCCCTGCAGCGAGCATTCTGGGAGAATGCCGTTGTGGATCGTTCAGTTGAGCCTTACAGGATCTGGAGCTCCATATTCAGACAGGATGTAGATATAGGTGAAGATAACTTGAGGAGGGTACTAGATCTGGGAGATGATATGGATCATCCAACCAAGCTTCATCCCTTGACTGTAGGGGATGTTTCTTGAGGATTAAGTACGCTGTTGATAACAATGGTGTGCTTAATAAGAGTAACATGTGCCCTCCCGTCTGTACCTGGCACATGTGATACTCAAGTGCGTAGCTTTTAGACGCGGGGGATTCGATGAGATGAGCGATAAAATTTTGAACGCATTTGTTGCGATAGTGCTGAACTACCCCTTCAGTTTTTCCAAGATGTTCTTCAACTACTAGAGGGAGAACATAGAGGCAAAGGGGAAGGAAATGTTCTGCATGTACCCCTGGTTTTTACAGATGATCATCAACGAGAAGTTACCCAACCTGCCTAAGACCAAAGGCGATGAGGTGTCATTGGAGGTGATGGATAGCAGACTTTAGGCAGGATGAAGATATATAGGGGAAAGCAGACTAAGCCCCCGGTGAGAAGGTTGTTTGGTCATCTGGCCAATGTTGATTACATAGCTCCGGCCAGGAAGAAGTGGCATCATGATGAGAGTGACTCCGATGTTGAGCACGTCTTGATTCCTGATGAGGATGATGATGATGATGATGATGATGACCAGGATAAGGGTCAAGGAGGTGGAGATAAGGGCTCAAGTCAATCTAGAGCAATTGATACATCCACTGTCTAACCACCTTCACATCAGGGTGGTTCATCAGCTGTTGGTGGATCTAGGAAAAAGGCCATCCACCAGGACTTCCTGATAAGTGAGGATATCAGGAATTTTGACTTAAAGGAAGAAGATGATGACTCTGAGGAAGAGCCTCTCGTGAGACAAGTCGGTAGAAAGTGGGTAGCTGCTGAGAGGGGAAAAGAGGTGGTTGGTACCCGCTAGGCTAGTTCAAAGGGTGTCGACACTGAGGAGACAGATCCATCATATACACCCAAACAGCCCATCAGCCCAGGGGGAGCAAAGATCACTAAGGGGTCATGGAGGAAAAGGATGGCCCAACCCTATGGGATGAAGGGGAAACGCCCAAAGATTATCTTGATGAGCTCTTCTGCTACCACTACCACTACTACTGCCACTACTACCACCACTGCCACTACTACCACCACTGCCACTACCACCATCACAGCCACTACTACCGACATACCCACCACCATATATACACCCACATCTTCCTCACGCTTATTACCCAAAACCACATCTCCACAAACCATTCCTATCCCCACACCCGTTTACAACAAATCTACAACCACCCCAACTATCTCCCAAGCCGAAACATCCACCCAAATTCCACCTCTCTAGGGCACTACTCTACCCACAGTTGGGTTAGAGGAACAGCTTGCGAGCCTTAACAGGCTAGTTCTCAAGCTGCTGGCTACTAATGATCTCCAGGCCAACCAAATGAGATAGCTGATGGTTGTGAATGTAGAACAAGGCAAGCAAATCGCCAAGCTAAAATAAAAGAACAAAGCCCACGAGCGGGCTTTGGTTCGAGCTCACAAGGCCCTTCAAGCTCAGAATGAGTTGGTTCTGGCATCCACAAAGAAGATAGAGGATCTAGAGAACAAGAACAAGAAGATTATGTTGCGGTTGAAAGGTAAGAGGGAGGACACTTTAAAGATAAATGGTGATGGAGATGATGGTGACGATGATGATGATTCAAGTGATGACAAATCTGATGATGAGGGTGATAAGGAGGAGGCTGGTAAAAGTGGAGAGGAGAAGAAGAAGGAAGATGATGAGGATGATAAGCCTGAAGGTGATGCAAACGCATCAGCCTCAAATCAATCTGCGAGGGAGAGGCGCACAAAGAAGAATCAGGATCAGGGAACTTCTTCCTCAGCTCCTCAAGTAGATGAGCCTTAAGAGAGAGATTAAAGTAATGATTAAGAAAGTTTATGTAATTGGAAATATTTTGTAATTGAAGATTGTATTACATTAATGTAAATGACGATAATTTCTGTTTAATGCCTTGATGATTCATCAATGTATGCTTTGTTGATTATTCTATCAAACAGGTGAAACACAACAGGTCGATGAATATGATGTCACTCCCCTTCAGCAAATCAAGTCTCAACCTACAATGATTCTTGATTTGCAAGGGATTGTTAGACGATCTGTGAGTTACACTCCAAAAGAAGGGGAGATCATCCATGATCTATCAGATGAATAGCTCGTAGAGATGTTCAGACTGAACCCTAATGAGATAGTCAGAGATGCTCTTGAAGTGGATGTTGTTAGTGATGAGGAGTTGCAAGGAGTTGATGAGATAGAGATAGAGGATGTCAAATCAGATCACTATCCTCAGTACACAGATACATATGGAGATGCTATACCAGACTTGCGTGAAACCTTTGTCAGTGGTGCATTTGACAAGGTTGAGGAGAAAGTCAAAGAGAAAGAAGCAGTGAAAAATAAAACTCAAGCTGATGATGCTGATGTTGCACAAAAGAAGGCTGAATGGGCTGCATGTTTAGCTGAGATGAAAACTTAGAGAGAGCCTCCAAAGCAGAATGCATACACCAAGTTGTATAAGGTTAAAAGACATCAGAAAGTGTTAGGAAAAATTGTCAGCTGAGCCTATTTTGAGGATCAGACATCCACATGATCTGAAGACTCTCCCAGGTTTTGAGTTAAACATACTTGCTTGCCTGGATCTATTATATGCTAACCCAAAGAAATTGTCGGGATGGTTTGAGAAAGAATTAAAGAAGGAATACAACACGAGATGGGTCAACCTCAAACCTCAGCAACCGAGGAGGTTTCTTCATAAAACTAAAGTTGACTCAATCTCTAGAAGATGGAAGGTGGTGTTGAAATAGAGACCTCCAAGGATAATGTCAAAGAATCCGTTAAGGGAAATGCCACAGGATTTCACACCTTATTTTAAGTGGTGGTATTACGATTGGAGGGCCGGAGAAGCAGTTATTATGCTGAACAGAGACGGTAAGATTAAGAGGATCTGGGTATTCGACCCAATGTGGCTTACTAACTTGTTGGCAGAAGATGTTTATACTTTATACAAGTGGCCACTGTTCTATGATATACAAGACATTATACAAGCTCTCCAGTTCCAACATGTTATCAGACTCTTCTTTGCATTCGAGATTCATGAAGGAGTCACAAAAGAGGAAAAGTACAGGAAATTTGAAGAGCATGTGAAGAGTGTTAGAGGATAGAGTAAACTAGGTCCAAGGAGGAGTTTGTCGATACACGATGTCCCTAGTTTATTTTACTTTAATGTTTATGTCTTTCACTTCTTACACATGTAATTCAAGAACAATATTGTAATATGATATGTGTTTGGATGTGATGATACGTGTTTGGATGTTTATTTCACTTTCATTAAATCATATTCTTATAACATTCATTATTACATGCTAGATGAACTATATATATAGGTTTGAGGTTGTTGTGCATAGTTCTGAGTCAACAATGATTCAGAAATGTGTTTGACTTAGTCTTGTGGCTATTCATGATAATGGACCATGCTTATGGACCAGACGCACGAATGGACCATGCTTATGGACTAGTCGCACGACAGAACCAGGTGACTGGATCAGTCATCTGACTAAAATATAAGATTGGCTCAGTCACACGACTGAACCATTAGTGGAGTTCAGTCGTGCATATGAATCAATCGCATGACTCAGACGCACGACTGAACCATGCAAATGGCTCAGTCGTACGACTGAACACTGAAACCTATAGATACCACATAATTCGTGAAAAAATGCAACACTTCAAATATTATTATACCCTTGCCATCCAGAGCATCCTAGTTCGTCCATCCAACTTCAAAGTTCATTCCTGATCGATCTCTACTCATTCTTAACATTTGTTAAATCGTTAGATTGATCAGGTTTTCGTTCTCGCTTTTGGATTTCTAGTCAAATAGGATTCCGCACTATTTGATTTGGGTTTCATGTTGAATCAGTTAGTACTCAGTACACGATCCTAACAATGAGGAGACCTTCTCGCCGATTGCAATACTAAAGTCTATTAGGATATTATGTGCCATAGCTGCTCATTATGATTATGAGATTTGGTAAATGGATGTCAAAAAAGCTTTTCTAAATGGATATCTTGAGGAAGATGTCTATATGGTTCAGCCTGAAGGTTTTGTCAATCCGAAACATCTTAACAAAGTATGCAAGTTAAAGAAATCAAACTATGGATTGAAGCAAGAATCAAGAAGTTGGAATCACCATTTTGATGAATAGGTATTCAAATTTGGGTTCATCAAAAATGATGATGAAGCATGTGTGTATAAGAAAGCTAGTGGGAGCATCATCATTTTCCTAGTATTGTATGTTGATGGCATCCTACTATTTGGAAATAACGTTCCAACCTTAGAAGGTGTTAAAACCTGGCTTGGAAGCTGTTTTTTCCATTAAGGATCTTGGTGAAGCCACCTATATTTTGGGAATAAAGATCTAGAGAGATAGATCAAGGCGGTTGATAGGTTTAAATCAAAGTGCATACATTGATAAGATCTTGAAAATGTTCAAGATGGAAAATCTAAGAAAGGTACGGTACCTATTCAAAGAGGAACTATATTGAGTATGACTCAATGTTCAAGCTCAAAGGTTGAGTAAGATAAAATGAAGGGAGGTCCTGTATGCATCTCCTATAGGATCCATCATGTTTGCAATGATATGCACTAGGCCGGACGTGTCATGCGCTTTGAGCATGATAAGCCGATACCAGCAAAATCCTGGAAATAGTCATCGGATGGCTGTTAAGAACATACTTAAGTACCTAATGAGGACTAAGGATATGTTCCTAATCTATGGATCTTGTAAGGAGGAACTCGTGGTAAAAGGTTACATGGATGCGAGTTTCCAAACTGATAGGGATGATTCACGATCATAATTGGGATACATTTTCATCTTGAATGGAGGATCAGTCTCTTAGAATAGCTCTAAACCACATGTGGTGGCGTTATTAACTACAGAGTAAGAATACATTGCCGCTTCATTAGCAGCTCAAGAAGCTGCATGGTTGAATAAATTCATTGCTGACCTAGGGGTGGTCCCTTCCATTCGGGACCTCCTAGAAATTCTTTGTGCTAACGAAGGTGTGATTGCTCAAATCAAGGAACCCGATGGACATCAAAAGACTAGACACATTGAGCGGAGATTCAACTATATAAGGGATGACGTTGAAAAGGGAAAGATATGTATTCATAAAGTTCACACGGATCAAAACATTGCGGATCCACTCACGAAGCTCCTTGAAAAGGCAAAGCATGAAGGTCATACTTTTACCATGGGACTTCGATATTCTAGTGACTGGAGTTGATCTTTTAATTTTGTATTTGAATATTGGAACCTTTTATTACTTGAATGAATTATTTGGTCATAATGTTTCAACTAATTTTCCAATTTTGCATGTTTAATCCATGAATAAATCAATTACTCTAAATATTCGTAGTAGTTCATACTTGTGGGAACAAGTATGAGGGTATGAACTTGGATTGGTGGATATTCATATTGATGAATATAGAGCAAAGGGTTGCTGCCAAGGTTCATAGATATTTATAGGATACAAATATTGGATTGACTTGTATCTCAAATATTACTACATGGAAATTCTTGATTGATCATAAGTAATTTTGAGTAAAGGTGAATATCATTTAGTATCCTCTAACCTGAGATACATATTGGGTATTGATATTCACCGAGTATTATACTTTGACTTAGTTCTTCGCTGTTCTAAAACATGGCAGTACATCAGGCTAAATTCAAGTATAGTACGAGGTGATTATGAGAGACGTATGTAGTCAAGATAGGATTTGTCCCTCTTATTCATTAAGAGTAAGATGTCTAAGGCCTGCTAAAGTTAAATCAAAGGAGAATGATCACTCTGTGTCTCTAGGATTTAACATGACATCTGTGACAAAAGGATAGATGATTGATTCACCTAAAACTTTTTCGAGTAAGGTACTTGAAGGGGATGATGTTATTGAATGGCACTTAGTCATACGTATTAAGGGTAGTAAACCGTTGTTAGGCGGTATTTTACTCTTGCATCAATCTTTTATGAATCATGTGCAAGTGGGAGATTGTTGGATCTTATATGCCCAAGACACATTCAAGATTGATGTGGTTAGTACGTTATGATCCAAGTCGGGTCATACCTAATAACAAGCTAGAAAACACCAATAAATATTTATTTGGTGATATGATCAATCAAATGAATATTGACACCAATTTAGAAAATGGGTTTTCTAAATTATTGCATTTGAAAATAGAACAAATTATATGGATATTTTGTTCATGAGAAATTATTTTACTGTTGTTTAAATAGGTTAAATAACATCAAGTAAAAGTGTGGTTAAGTTATGAAAATTAAAAGGGTTTTAATTTAATAAACTTATAGTTAAAAATTAAGTGGTAAAAGTTTGAGAGGGAACCATTTTCAACACAATTTTCGCCCCCCCCCCTTGCCCTCTCATTAGGATTGCATGTCTTGTTTTAATACAAGACTTCAACCACTTGATTAACTCTCTCAACCACATTTCTCTCTCACACATAAGTGCACTATTCTTCTCCATTTTCTCTAGAAATTTTTATCCAAAGAAGGAGAAGAAGAAGGATTTTGGTGTTCAACTTCCTAACAAATTAGGTGTGTTTGAAAGGCTTGTGGGTATACTAGCTTGAGGTCTTCTTCTTTGGAGGCTTCCATTCAAGAACATCATCTTCTTCATCTATTATCCATCTCACATCTTCTTGTTCTTAGAAAGGTAGTATTCTTAGAACACCCTATGTTGGTTTTGTTTGATAGCATTTATTTTACATATATGATCCTTGTTCTTGGGTTTGTCTTCTTGAATATAAAATGGTTTATTTTCATCATCTAAAACATGTTTTATATCTCTAAATATCCAATGCGTTTTGTTAAAATGGTTAAACAATCTTTGATTAACATGTAACAAACCCAACATTTATTATATTGGATGTTTTGGAGATTGACCCTTCAAAAGATCTTGCTTTCACTGCAGCAAGTTTCAGTGCTTCGGAAGCATTCTTTTTCTCCTAGACCAAATTCTCTTCCGAAGGCAATTTTTCACCTATCTTCATTTTCATTTTGGAGCTTCTGAAAGAAACACAGAGTTCTTCCAAAGCTTTCTTCTTCTTTCTCCTCTCACAAGTCTTCTTCCTTGTTATGTTAATAGTACTTTTGGGATTGTAGAAGCAATCCTTGGAAAGATGAGAAGTACCGCCACACATAATGCAGTAAATTTGCTTTCTTCTAAGGGTCTTCTTGTGAATGGAAGACTGAGTTTGATCACTTTCCATCTCCATCCTCATCCTTTTAGATGTTGTAGCAAGCTTCCTAGGGTGAGGCTTGTTTTTGGAGGTGGATGGTTCATGTTGTGTAGCAGTGTTGCACAGCTGATCAGCCTTCATTCCTTCACAGAGTTGAGTTAGACAGAACTTGAACTCTTGGTACTAGTGTTCAAAGTTATATCCACAGTCTTTACTAATTTAAAACCTATAGAGATAAAAACTTGTTTGTGCTTCGAGTTAAAGGTGACATTGATCTCTTGAGCTCTCTTTGATCTTCTCTTGGCTAGTCGGATCAAGTTCTTTCTCTTGAACTTTGTCATCCCTAACTTCTTCCTCTCCTCAGGAGAATAGTGACCCTTGTTAGGATCTGTTAAAGCCCTAGAAGATTAGCATCTAGTCTTTAGTTTTAATTTTTACAATAGTATAGGGACTTATTTGTAAATATATGTTTCTTTTGCTTCTTTGATTAGTATAAATAGGATTATATGTATTTTCTACAGGAGACGTAGACGTTTGAACTCTCTCAATTGTACATTGTAATCCTTGCAACTATTAATAGAAACTGCCATGAATTTTTGCAATTGTTGATTACTTTGTTCATATAATTGTTAATTGCTTAATCATAACATAAAATCAATCCGTTTGAACCTATCAAATGGTATCAGAGCTTTCGGTTCAGTGATTTGGAGCTTGAAACGACTTTTGAGCACCTGTGAATCACTTGAATCTGTGTTTTGCTAGTAATTGTTCAATTAATTGATGATTTTGGTTGTCTTTCATCATTTGACACATGAATTGAATCACAATTGAGTGATTTGACATCTTCATATCTGAATTTTCATCAGATTTGAGTGCGAACTGTTCTTCGTTGTTCTAACACAAATTTCAGTAAAATTCTGAGTTTTTGTTCTTAATTGAAGGAAAATGATGTTAACGGATTGATAATCAATACTTTATACACTTTATTGAAGAGTTTGAGATCAATTAATCAAGTTTTGAAAAGCTTGTTAGGATCAGGTTGTTACGAAGAAGATGAGTTAGGCGTTTGATGTGTTGAAATCATCTGAAAATTCCTAAGTGTTTAGGCGCATAAACACTTTTCAGACGCTTTAGCACTGTGTAGGCGTTTCAGAGTGGGCGTTTTAACACTGTTTATGAACGTTTAAGCACTATTTGGACGTTTTTCCGAAACAAAGTCCCAGGCGCTTTGGAACTATTTGGATGTTTTGGAACTGTTCAGACGCTTTACCACTATTTGGGCAATATAGAACTGTTCAGGTGTTTCTAGTTTGGGAGTTTCAGAAATACACTAAGGCATTCCCTTAGACGTTTCAAAGTCAAAGTGGGCGCTTCAATACTATTCAGGCGCATGAGTGTAACACCTGGATAATTTTTAATAGACGAGAAAGAAAGAATAAATGTGAATAAAAGTAGGAAACATAATTTAACCCAAGTTGAGGGGTTAAAAGCGTCAAAAAGGACAAAAAGTATAAAAGTTCGTGCATAAAGGTGGTATGGCCGCCCATGTTGTCTTCACACTTCACTTCAACCGTGTTCTAGAGAGAGAAAGAGCAGAAAGCTCTCGGATTTTTGTGAAGAACAAGAAGATCAAATTCAAGGTATGCTTTCGATGATTTGAAGTGTTCTTGACTGATTTTCAGTCTTGGGTTTGTGCTTATACGTGTTTGTGTGTTCGATTATGTGTTTTGGTGGGTTTTTAGGTGTTTGAACTCATAGGTGCATTCAGGTTTGAAGAAGTCTATCCGAAAGATTGGCAAAGGTGAGTTGTAGAACCCCTTTTTACATGTTTTAACTGATTTTGGGGCTGGAAATGCATGTATGTATGTTGTTATAAAAGTAGGTATGTATACCCGTATGAATGTGCATGTGTATGTAGGTGGGGTATGATTTGGGTGATTTATGGTTAGGATGATGTTGTGTATGCGCTCCAACTACTTAAAATGTTAGAACTAAGCTTAGAACATGTTAGAATTTAATTTGGGCTTGAATTATGATGATGGTAGTTAAAAGTTAGTTGTCATGCGCCTAAGTCCCATGCGCCTGAAACTCATGCGCCCAAATAGTAGCCATGCGCCTAGATTTATGTTGAATTTGTCTAAGTGTCCATGCACAGAGATTTTCCCATGCGCCTAGGCACTCCCATGCGCCTAGGCACTCCCATGCGCCTAGGCAGTCATGCGCCTGCATAGTGCCCAAGCACCTAGAATTGCCTAGAATGACCAAGTGTTGGGCCATACGCCCCAATAGTGCCCATGCGCCTAGAACTTTTCCATGCACCTAAGTGTTCCCATTTACCCAGAAGGCCATGCGCTTGCATAGTGCTTATGCGCCTAAGACTTAGAATTATTTTTTCTAAATTTTTGAAAAATTTAAAGTGTAGGCTTTAACTTGGGATGTTCCCGGGGGTGATGTAAGTTGACTTTTGGTGATCGATGATGTGTGATTAGATAGGGGTGCTAGATGATGATGTGTGATGACTAGATGATGATGTGTGTTGACTAGATGATGATTTGTGATGATGCATGATGATGTGTGATGATGTGTGATGTAAGTTTTATTCCTTAATACGTATTATTTACGTGGCTTCACGTAGTGTGATTATGTTAATATACGTAAAGTATTATCTTAACGAAGCTAAAGAATTAAGATAATGAGAAGTGGAACTTAATGAAGGAATGAAAACCTTGCAAGCAGAATTGAAAGAGGTTCATAACTCCATGTGAGTTGTTAGAACAACTGTGCGTGAAATAGCGTGTGATTTTGGCTAACTCATGAGGGTTCACACACAGTGGGAGTCAGTCTTGGTGGTTGCTCCATACGTGCGATGTGGGATTAAATGTGTGTTATGTAGCGTGCGATCTTGGCTACCTCATGCGAGTTCACACACACACATGGGAGTCAGTCTTAGAGACTGTTCTATACGTGCGATATGGGATCCTTGTCATTCAACCTCAGAAATCGTGACCGCGTGCCATGAAGAGGGTAAAGCTTGACAGGATCTAGATTCAGTGAAAGATAATAATAAAAGTGCGAAACGTATAAAATGTGCGATATGGACGAAATGAATGAAACGTGCGATAAGAATAAAACGTGTGATAAGAGCGAAATGTACGATGTGTGACCATGTGCGATAGTAAATAAAATGTTTTAACGAGCTAAAGGAAATCTATATTTTATAAAACTAGAACTCACTTAGCAACGCTGACTTATATGTACTTTTCAGTTGACAGGTAAGAGTTGCTGGGGGTGACACGGGGGCAGCTACTTGGATTATTTTGAATGGCTTCCATTTATGTAAAATTACGCTTTTGTGATGTAATGCAACGGATGATATTTTGTAACGACGTTGTATTATTTTGCAAAAGCAGTTATTAATATATATGAAATGATTTTAGTTATATGATTCCACTGCAATATTTTAAATAAATGTACAATTTATGTGTGATGAATGATCAACTGTAAGGTGCCCGAGGCGGGGTCTTACAAGTTGGTATCAGAGCCAAAGTTTAAGTGAAACGGGTAAAGATTTCGAAAGAAACCTAAACTTAAACTGAGAATAGGACAAAAAGGGAAGGGATGCCAGACCAAGTAGCTACGTACCATCAGGTATGTTCGTTAATGATAACCAGTATTACTAGGCGTATTTTGTGATTTATGTGCCTTTAGTAGATTTAGATACTGATGTAGTCAGAATAGGAAATGCTTAAGGTAGAGTAAAGTAAGTGGCTAATCACAACTGGCCACTGTAATTAGGGACTTACTATGCTTGACATAAACTGAGCTATTCCCTTGAATGACTGTGTTAGTGTTTGAATCTTATAGTGAGTAGAGGATCGCTGGTGGTAGATCTTCGAAGGCTTCTCGAGGTGGACGTCATGGTGGACGTGGTACTGGACCACGGGTCATGAAAGGAAGGCCTAGAGCGGAAGAAGTGGCTCATGAAGAGCCTGAGACCCCTCACCTGGAAGGTGGGGATGAGAGTGCTAATTCGAGAGCCTCAGTAAAGGAGGTTGTGGTAGAGGAGGTTCATCAGGTCATGCAGACGATCTTGTCGTCTGTGGTGACCGAAGTGATTAAAGTAGTTAGGGAAGGAGAGAGGAAGGAAAGAAGAAGACCTGCGGGGGAGGGGGAGCAACCCGAGACCGAGACGGTTGTCTCCGATGATGAGGAGGAGGATAAGGTTATGCCCAAAGCAGCTCAGGGCTGTAACTATGGGATATTTCAAAGGTGCAAGCCCCCTACCTTTGATGGTAATGGCACTGCTGCTGCTGCTCACCGATGGGTGAAAGAAATGGAGGTTGTACTTAATATCAGTGAGTGCCGGGAGAATCAAAAGGTTAAGTTTGCTGCCCACTCGTTTGTGGACTCAGCTTTTGTGCTGGTGGGACAATACTGTCCAAGCTGAGGGTAGTAGAGCGATTTGAAGAATGAGGTGGAGTTAGTTGAAGAAGTTGGTGATCGAGGAATTTTGTCCTCACAGGGAACTTGAAAAAGTTGAGAGGGAGTTCTTGTAGTTGGAAGCGGGAACTATGACACACCAACAGTACACTACCAAATTCAACAAGATGGCATGACTGGTGCCGGATCAGGTGACACCTGTGTCACGAAAGATTAAGAGGTATGTTCAGGGTTTGCTGGTGGATATTCGCAGGCACATGATCATCACCCAGCCGGGCATGTTCAGTTTAGTGGTTGATTTGGCCGGAAGGCTTTATGATGAGCGATAGGTGGTGGTAGCTGAGGTGAGCAGGAAAGGTGGTGGTGACCGTAATTGGAATGGGAAGCGGTTTGGACGTGGCGGACCACTACAAACACTAAGATTGCGAAGGTGGGAGACCAGCGTATGGTCACACCCAGCGCGGTGTCAAAGACGTGTGGTAAAATGCAAATAGGGATCAAACTTCTGCTTCAAATCTGGGAAGCCTGGTCATATGGAGAGAGAGTGTGGGGTTATAAGGTGTTATAACTGTGGAGAAAACGACCATCTGAGCAGGGAGTGCAAGAAGCCAAGGCGGAGAGTTCCGGAGTAGGGAAGAAGTCCGGAAATGAAGGGCAAAGGGCAAGCGCCAGAGCATTCACAATGACCAGGGAGGAGGCTAGGATGGACCCAGATGTGGTGTCAGGTACGTTTCTAGTAAACCAAACTTTTGCTTCTGTGTTATTTGATTATGGTGCTAGTAGGAGTTTTATTTCTACTGCTTTCTGTGCTAATTTGCATGTCAGTTGTAGATGAATTGATGAGCCCTTCTATGTAGAAACTACCATAGGTAAGTCTGCCAGGATTTCTGACTTGATTGATGGTTGTGATATAGAACTAGAAGGTCATAAGTTTCCTGCTAGACTATTTGTGATGAACTTAGGCGGGTTTGATGTAGTCCTAGAAGGGGTTGGTTAGCGGACTACGAGGCGAACATTGTGTGTCACAAGAAGATGATTAGACTGACAGCACCTGACGGGAGTTCGGTGATGATATACAGTTGTCGAGTTACGACGATTCCGAAGGTGATTTCGATGGCGGTGACGGGAAAGTGCATGAGGTGTGGATGTAGTGCCTATTTGGCCTACGCGAAGGATGCGAACATGTCAACACCACAAATGTCCGATGTGGTGGTGTGTGACTTTCCTGATGTGTTCCTAGAGGATTTATCAGGTGTGCCACCAGATCATGAAATCCAATTTCAGATTGACTTGGTGCCAATTGCTCAGCCTGTAACTAAGGCGCCGCATCGTTTGGCTCCCTCAGAGATGAAGGAATTGATGGAGCAACTACAAGATTTGCTTGATAAGGGTTTCATCAGACCGAGTATCTCCCCTTAGGGTGCTCCTGTCTTGTTCATAAAGAAGAAGGACGGTAGCATGAGGATGTTCATCGACTACCGTGAGTTGAATAAGTTGACGGTGAAGAATCGGTATCCGTTACCGAGGATTGATGACTTGTTCGATCAGCTCCAGGGTGCAAATTAGTTTTCAAGGATAGATCTTTGATCTGGCTACCATCAATTAAAGGTCAAGGAGGAAGACATTCCTAAGACAGCTTTTCACACGCGTTACGGACACTACGAGTTTCTCATTATGTTTTTTGGTTTAAATAACGCGCCAGCTGCCTTTATGGATTTGATGAACCGGGTTTGTCAGCCAATGTTAGATAAATCAGTGATTGTGTTTATTGATGATATCCTGATTTATTCAAGAAGTGAGGAGGAACATGCCGGCCACATACGCGAGGTATTGGAGACACTTAGGAGAGAGAAGTTGTATGCCAAATTCTCCAAGTGTGCTTTTTG
>BJCO01816836.1:0-10391 GCA_018326465.1 Flaveria floridana | reverse complement strand
ACACACCATTATGTTGTGGTGTTCCAGGTGGAGTAAGTTGTGAGACAATCCCACAACTTCTAAGATACTCTTGAAATTCACTACTTAGGTATTCACCTCCTCTATCCGTACGAAGAATCTTGACCGTTTTGTTGAGTTGATTTCCTACTACATTTTTGAAGATTTTGAACATTTCAAAAGATTCGTGTTTGTGTCTTAATAAGTACACATACCCATAACGACTATAGTCATCGGTAAAGGTAATGAAGTATCTTTCACCATTCCTAGTTATTAGTTTAAAAGGTCCACATACATCCGAATGTATGATCCCTAATAAATCTTTTTCCCTTTTATTAGTCCCACTAAAAGGGGCCTTTGTCATTTTACCTTGTAAACAAGACTCGCATACATCAAATGAATCATTTTCATTAGTTTTTTAAAGACCATTCTTTTGAAGTTTTTGCATACGATTCTTGTTTATGTGACCAAGGCGACAATGCCAAAGATAGGAATCACTCAAATCTAATTTGAGCTTTTTGGTTGTTGCTTGGTACATTGAGCTCTCATATGTTGTGTTATCATGAACCAATTCATAAATACCATTACAAGGCATAGCCTTAAAATAAAACACATGATTCAAACAAACATGGATATCATTGTCAACAAATTTAAAATCATAACCACATTGTCTTAAAAGGGAAACTGAAATAATATTCCTAGTCAAACTAGGAGCATACAAAACATTTTTCAGAATAATTTTCAAACCACTTGAAAGTTACAAAACATAGTCTCCTTGGGCTTCAACTTGTACTTTTGCTCCATTGCCCATAAAGAGACTATCATCCCCTTTTCTGTAATGCTTACTTCTTATGAACCACTGCAACAAATTGCAAATATGAGTACCACATCCGGTGTCCAATACCCATGTGTTAGAAGAAATAACATTTAGCTCAACATGTATCATAAAATTCATACCTGAGGTTTGCCCCGCATCCCTTTTGGCTCTCAACTAATTTGAGATAGACCGGACAGTTTCGTTTCCAATGGCCTACCTCACCACACTCAAAACATGGATCATCTTTAGCAACCTTTTGCTTCTTTTATTTGGGTTCCACTTTAGCCTTACCCTTCCTTCTCCCCTTAATGTGTCCCTTCCCTTTCGCAACACTTGCCTTAGGGTCGGGGTGGTTCCTTTTCTTACTACCTCCTTCATTGATCGTAAGGACCGGTAGAACCTTTCTACCCATGCCCACCTCGGCCGTTTTGAGTATTGAATGAAGCTCACCAATGCTCGTGTCCCATCCATTCATGTTATAGTTCATAACAAAGCTTTCAAACTTCTTGGATAAGGAGTTGAGGATCAAATCCATAGCCAACTCGTTAGAGACAGGGTAGTTAAGCCTTTCGAGGCGATCAATGTGGCTCTGCATCTTAAGAACGTAAGATGATACCGATTGGGTCTCGTCTATCCGACATGCATGGAGTGCTCGAACCGTTTCAAAGCGTTCCACCCTTGATTGTTGTTGGAACATTTCCTTCAACTGGGTGATCATGTCATTTGCATTGTGGTTCTCAAAGTCCTTTTGTAAATCGGGAATCATACTCGCTAACATGAGACATGAGACTTGCACGGAGTCCTCAGTGTACTTGACCCAATCGTTAAAGGCCCCGTTATTCTCATCGGGTTGATCGGGAATGGGATCGTCTAACACATAGGACTCCTTTTCTTGCTTGAAAACGATTCTCAAGTTTCGGTACCAATCCATGAAGTTCCCATGGTTAAGACGCTCCTTCTCGAGGATGGTTCTTAGTCATAAGTTATGGACGGTCGGGATTGTGTTGTTGTTGTTTGCCATCTATAATTTTACAATGTTCAATTTTAGTATTATTTAATATCAACGTATTTTAATTATTAATACCCTTTTATATCTCATAGACAATTAATAATTAAAATCTAGAATCCAACGTTACATTTAAATATCGGTTAGGTGACCTTTATCCCTTTATTTAAATTAACAAGTAGTCAACGTTTGACAATTGTAACCTATTACAATTTCTAGTATATGGGATCGGTTTAAACATCTTATGTTTCGTTTGGCATGATTATCCCATCAACCCCTTTTGTACGTCATGCTTCAGTGATCCTAATGCATGATTTCCAAATCAAGTCGCCCTACTTAGACACACGTGTGATTTTACATATATATGTGGTTAGGTGATCTTTATCCCACAAATACGGTAGTTTCACCTCATCTTCACAAGTTTCTTTATTTATGGTTAGGTGACCTTTATCCCATAAACAAGTTGCAAGTGCATTGAGTGTTGTTTAAAAGGGATGGTGTTAAACTTGTTTAGAAAAGGGTTTTTATAGGTTCTAAAATTCTAGTTTTTAGAAAAACCTTTTATACCATACAATTTGTATGCATTCAAATGCATGGTATTTTTATGAAAAACAATTTTCATGATTCCTTTTAATAAAACTCATTTTATTAAATCATTAACCCTTAATAAACTCATTTTATTAATTCTTTTAATGATTTTTAAAGAATCATTTTTATGCTTGTTTTATCTTAGTTGTTAACCAAGTTTATCAATTTTCAACAAAAAAGTCAAAATCATCCAAGCAACCAAAATAAACAACCAAACATTATATATAAGTGTATAACCATAGCCAACTATTTTGACCACACTTGCTTGCCATAACAAGTGTGTCAAAAGGTAAATCCTAAGGGTAAAACATGACATGAATCTTGTGTCGGTGAACTCCCACTTGAACCCGCATCCAAATGCTTCAAGTAACCCTTTTGTGTTGTTATTTCACCATCTTCTTTAGGCACCTTCTTGGTCATCCAAATCAGCCCCAAAGTGCAAGATACATAGAAAAAATCCTAATACATTTTTTCTAGAAAAATAAAATGCAACCTAATCTATTTAGAATATACCAAATGAAACAAATAAATTACATGAGGTTTATTACAACAAATGAAATCACAACCACAAACATCCAAACACAAGGTCATGGATAGGTTATTAGCACCCAAATACATCCAAATATTTATACAAAAAAAACATGAATGCCACCCTTTTTAAACCCCAAAATTTCGGCCAACATTAACCAAATATAAGGGGTTTTTGTCCAAACAAACAAGCCATCTTATGGAATTAATTTTTCAAGATCATTACTATACATATAAAAGTAATATCTTGAAAAACAAGGGGTTTACCATGGGTGAAATTTCCAGCCCACTTTTTACTCAAAAAAGGACCCGAAAATTTCGATTTTTGAAGCATGTATCCATATAACCGGCTCTTGATGCCATTGTTAGGTTTTGTAGATGTTTATCAAAGTTTATATTAACCATTTAACATAAAACACAGCAGAATATTTGTCTAAAACCATTTTAGGTTAGTTAGTTTATGCATCAAATACATTTAATTAAAACAAAACCCATGAACAAGGATCTTTATATGAAAGAACATGCTATCAAAAACACATAACAACCACATGAAATACCTCTTAGAATCGTGGATTTGGAAGTGTAGAAGATGATGTTTGAAAGCTATTCTTCAACCAATAAGATCTTAAGCTTGCATACCCCAAGCCACCAACTAAATACCTTTGGAAGCTAGGATCCTCAACACTATTTTTAGCTATGAACACCCTTGTTCCAGCCAAGTTTTAAACCCTTTTTGCTGCCCTCCTTGTTCCGAAAATTATGAGAGAAAAAGGGAGAGAAAACCTTTTGATTAACTTGAGAAGTGAGAGATCTTTTTGGATGTGGGTTTCTCCATTTAATTAAGCAAGTTCCAACAATGGGTGGCCCCTTTTTTTCAGCCATTTAGGCCGAGTTTGGGGGGTCCAATGAGGGGCTTCCTTTTCAAATTTGCCGCCCACCTTATTTGTAACAAGTTTCATTTAAATTCTTTTAAACAAACTTGTATTTTTAGACAAGTAACAAGATATGTCACATGAACTTAATAATGTTATTTAACCTATTAAATAACAATATAAAGTAATCTCTTAAAATAAATAAACCCATGTTATTTATTAATTTCTCAAGTGCATCTATTTAGAAAACCATTTTCTAAATGTATTTAGTGTTATTATTTATTTAATTGATCAAATCAATAAACAAATATTGAAGGTGTTTGTCTAGATTGTTATTGGGTATGACCCGACTTGGATCATATCACACTAGCCACATCAATTTAATATGTATCTTGGGGAGGCCGAATCCTACAAAATGTTGTTTCTTAGTTGCAACCAAATTCTGCCCCGTCTTCTTGACAAATTTCTTGGCTCTTCTAACCGCACTAGCTAATGCCCACATAATATCCATCCGTTCCAGCTCAGTTTCATCAACTTGCTCATAGTCCTCGTCAACAAGATGACAGTTCCCAATCTTACCAGCAACTAACCCATCATAAGATTGGACAACGGCAGCTAGAAGACCCATATGTTCTTTAGCAACTTCCACGGTGATATTTCCGAGATTCTCGATCTTTAACTTGGCAGTATTTGCCTCAGGAAGAATATATTGGGTGCTAGTTGACCCTGACATTTCGTATCCTGATAAGTTGCTTTGGGAAGGTGTAGAAGATTTAGACACAAACGTCGTTTGAAGCGGTGCACCTGATGTAGAAGGAGTTGGAACTGAGTTGTATAGTGTAGGATTCTGAGCATAGGATCCCTTCTTTGACTTGTATTTCTGACACAGCTCTTCCTCCCTTAACTTCAGAATGAAATCATTTATGTCTAAAGTGGCAAGAATGTCGTTTTGCGTCAAATTAGACACAAATGGATCCCATTTGTCTGGTAGGCCATTAGCAAAGCTAGAGACTTTGTCTTCCATGGATATGGTCACGCCATGAGTGTGCAACTCACTCATCAGATGATAGAATCTATCGATGATATCATCCAAGCTCTCTTTTCCTATTGGTGAGAAACTGTCGAATTCCTTTTTCAAAGCTTTTGCCTTTAGTGTTTTCAGATTTGCATTTCCTTCGTATCTCTTTTCCAAGGCCTCCCATAACTTCTTAGACTACTTGTTCTCAGAAAACTGATGAAATATGTCTTTAGGTATAGACTGAGTCAACAAGCCATATGCTTTCTTTTCAGCATTATGCATAGTCTTCTGGGATTCACTCATTCCTCCCAAAGTAAGCTTTACCCCATTAGCACTGACTGGTACCACGTAACCAATCTCAATAGACGTCCACAGATTTGGGTCAACTCCATTTAGGTAGATTTCAAACCGTTGTTTCCACAGTGGGTATTCATCCAACGTTAATAGCTTTGGCGGTTTGTTGTGGTTCCCAATCTCACTTTCCAGAAGTAGAAGATTCTGCATGCGAGAGTCCTTTCCAGCAGTAAAAGTAAAGAACTGATCTTCCATTTCTGTAAGCTTGATGAACTAAGAACAAGACAGATTGACTTATGCGATTGGACAAGCCGACTGGTTCAACCGTGCGATTGAAGGATGCGAATGGCTTTAATCGTGCGATCGGATTCAGTCGTGACGAATGAGGTCAGCCGTATGGAATACTTCAACTATGCAAATGAACTGTGCGAATGAACTGTGCGAATGAGTCCAGTCGTGCGATTGAACTATACGAATGGGATTCAGTCGTCCGATTGGGCCAATCGTGCGACTAAAGCTGCTGCTGCGGGAAAAATCGAATTTTTTGAACACTTGACTCAAAATTACAAATTTTCACGAACCCAAATCTGCCGTATGGGAAAAGGTCAAAACTTTTGACACAGAGACTCGACAAAAACAAGTTTTGAAGCGAAAAAGTGTATCTTTTGAATGAAAACGTTAGTTTTGACACCAAAACCAATTGAATCCACGCAAAATCACGAGCCTAAGCTCTAATACAACTTGTTAGGACCGTGTACATACGGAGTACTAACGGATTCTATGTGAAACCAGATCAAATAGCGTGGAATTCTATTTGATTGGCGATTCAATCAGTGAGAACGAATAACCTCATCGATCTTACGATGAAACAAATGTTAAGAACGGATTGGAATTGATCAGGAACGAACTATGAACTTGGATTTGCGACTTGGGACGCTCTGGACGGCTAGGGTATGAAGTATTATGAAGTCTTTCGAAGTGTTATATTTTTCCATGAATTATGTGGTATTTATAGGTTATCAGTGTTCATTCATACGACTGAACCATTAGCATGGTTCAGTCGTGAGACTAAAGCATGTGATTGACTCATACGCACGACTGAAGGTTCAGTCGTGCTTAAACCAATCTTATGTCTCAATCATACGACTGATCCAGTCACTTGGTTTAGTCATGCAACTGGTCCATAAGCATGGTTCATTCATGCGTATGGGCCATAAGTATGGTCCATTAGCATGAATGTCCTCATGACTTAGTTAAACACATTTCTTAGTTCTTATTGACTTAGAACTATGTAAAACAACATCAACCCTATATATTAAGTTCATACATGTGAATCACATTCAATATAAAGATAACATGACATAAACAATCATATATAAACATCACAATGTATTTCATATATCATTCAATGAATTCATTACATTGGATTACATAAGTGTAAGACATGAAAGACGTTTACATTTAAGAACGTAAACTAGGTACATGAATATGTATCAACACAGGTATCCCAGGAATTCGAAAGAAAAGAGTTTGAAGGAGATCAAATGGATCTATGATTAGATATGCATGGTAGACTCAGCTCAAATACGAAGTAAATGATGATCGTGTGGCGAAACTAAAAGTTTAAGAGCTCGGTGATAAGGATCATTCCCATGACATCTCAACCTGCACAAAGATACAAATCCTTGTCAAAAATTGGTTGAGAGTTTCAAATCTCTGTTTTGATCCTCTTACAATGCCAAATCTCCCTCACCCAAGCTCTGAATTGAGCACCTAGTTAGCAAAAACAAACTACTTCTAGTTATGCTCTTCAGAAAAGCCTCTGTTTTGAGTTACTCATGACTCTATTAGAATGTACATTAATTAATAATTTCGCGTGCTTATCTTCTCTGCTATGTGTGAACATTGACCTGGAGTGGTGGAATTTCTCTATTTTACGTGAGTATAGACATGAAGTTTCACCAGCACGCTTTGATGATCATCTCCTCTGTTATTCGTGAGTATAAACCTAGAGCTCTCATCATCTTACCCCAATACTATATCACAATGTTACTTTAATCAAAAAGATCATTGTCGGAAGCTCCACTAATCAAATTATACTGAAGAACATTCACAATTGTATTCAAATGTCCATTGTCTATGATAACATCTCTTGTAAATCTCATGCAAAATCAGACAGAGTCAATCATACTCAATAAGCCATGATGACAGGATAAAGTCTTTTGTCGAATGTCTGTAGGGACCAAGTTGCCAGAGCATCTGTTAACTAAAGTCAAAACATGATAATAAAAGTTGTTGCTTGCACGTTAAAAAGAATAAGGCATGGGTTTAAAAGGACAAACATATCAGCAATCCCTATAGATTACGACTCTCCAGAAAATCTCTTAAAAAATAAAAAAATAAATAGTAAATAATAAAAAAAATTAGTTAATTAGATATCCTTTATGGTTATCTTATTTTTTTTATTTTTATTTTTATTTTTATTTTTATTTTTATTTTTATTTTTATTTTTATTTTTATTTTATTTTTTTATTTTTTTATTTTTTTATTTTATTTTGTTTTGTTTTACCCGTTCATCTTATTTTATGTTTAAATTGTTTGGTAATTTGTGTTTCTATGAGTTGGAATTGTGGGGGTGAAAAGTTATTTCTCGCAAATGTTTTTATAAACATAAAACATATTTTAAAAAAAACGAAACTGCGGGCGAAACTTTGCTTCGCCGGGAGTTTCGCCAAGCGAAACTATAGATTCGCCTGCAATCACACTCAACGGTGAGCCACTCAATTTCATAAGTGAAACTAGGCAGTATATATTGCACAGTGTGAGAAGTGTTTCTCACAAGCGAGAAATTACCAAACCTAGTTTCTCTCTAGGCGATTTTATAATAATCACACATTGTTGATTTTCGTTGAAATAAACTGCTATTGATAGTTTAGGTTAGTTAGGCGAAGCTTGTACTTAACTTTAATCGTTTTTATATTGGTTAAAAGATCGGTTGAGATTGATTCACTGAGTTCGAAAGGTCGCAATTTCGTTTAGCGAAACTACGAGCTAGAACAGCGAATCTAAACAAAAGTTCAATGTTTTGAGCGAAACTGTAATGTTGTACTATCCAAGCACAATTGACAGTTTTGCTAGGAAAATGTCAGCGAAACTGTAGATTCGCTCGGTATAGAAACTTGTGTCTAAAGCTTAAGCGAAACTATTAGCGAAATACAGTTTCTCTTTATGGAATTTACTAAATTAGTCATAAGCGAAATTGTTAATAACTAGATCACATAATTCAATGCCTAAGACTCAACGAATCTATTCCTAAGCATCAGCGAATCTAGGGTTTAGCTACAGCGAAACTAACAGTTTCCCCCAACGAATTTGAAGTTTTCCGCCAGCGAAACTAGCCAAAACTTAAAATCTTTAATTGTTTTGTATAATTTGAGTTGTTTGTTTATGCATATACATTTATAATTAGCCTACTTCTGTTTCTATTTCAGCAAATATGGCTAACTTGAAGTTCAATGACAAGTACAACATCATGGCATTACTGGATGACGAGAATCCATAGGCAGTAGGCTTTAGAGACTGCATCAGATGGCTAAGGCAATCTCCCATATGCTATGCCATCTCACATATGCTTACTATCTATGATTCATATATGAGAGATTTCTGGAGATCTACGAAGTATGACATAGGATCGGTGCCAAACCATATAGTTGCCAGAGTTGAAGGTCATGACATGGTTATCACAGTGGAAATCATAGCTAGAGTGCTAAGATTGGAAGATGATTATGGGCTAGAGGTTGTGTTGTCTGATGCATAAGTTCTAGAGGCATTCAAGAGTATAGGGTATGAAGGGTCTCCCTTTGGATCTAAGAAGGAAATAAAGAAATCTCTTCTATCAAAAAATGGAGATACATTGCCCATGTCTTTATTATGTGTCTAGATCATCGGAAGGGAAGATCAGATGGGCTGAATATACACCAGGCCAGGGCAATGATCATTTTTTGCAGAGGTCAAAAGGCCAACATAGCCAAACTGATCTTTGACTGTATGACTGAGAACATAATGGCACTAAAGAAAGACAAATGGCTGTTATATCCAAGGTTTATCCAAATGTTGATCAATGATTTGATTCCCAACGTGCCAAGACACAGAGAAATCAAGAGGCTTGCACAGATGAACACAAGATCTTTGCTGATTGTTTAGTTGTTAGACATGATTTCAATGGAAAGATAACTCATTTATAGGAGAACATGTATCCAGTAGAGAGATGAAACTATATTAGAAGTTTGGTCGAGAATAAAAATAATAATGCTGAGGAAAACAGGGAGAAAAAGAAGGAGGCAATCAAGAAAAGAAAGAGGTATGCTAAAGAGAAGGAATATGATTGGATGTTGAGATTAATGAAGTTGAGGAGGAGATAAGGCGATAAAGGGAAAGGAGATCAAAAAAGAATGTGGATGAGGGAGAAGCTGCAAATGTTACTGAGAGAAGAACAAAGCAAAAACAGCAAGCTTTCTCTGAAACTCCAGATAGAAGAGATGCAAGGTCGGAGCTGGACTAAGATGTTGTTCGAAACGTTAATGCATCCTTAAATGAGTTAAGCATGATGAAAACAAAGCTGATTAATCAATATTTAAGAGAAAAAGAAAAGGATATGGTTAAGGAAGGGATGAAATCTATGTTGTTGGACAAACAAAGATTGATAAAGAAATTGTTGACTGAGGTGAACGAGCTGAAAGCAGCTGCCGGCCTGCCTAATCAGATGACTCAGGATGAACTTGATGATCTAACTTATACATCCAAATATTCTTTTCTAAGAGTGGGTGGTTCATCAAAGGCATGAGAGGGCACAAGTGGGGCTGCTGATAAAGCCCCCAAGATTGAGGGAAACAGAGCTTGATGCAATGGTGTAGGAGGTTCTGGTGAGGCGACTGAGGGTGATAAGGAGCTGGTGTAGAAGGTTCTAACACAGAGGTGATTATGATGAAGGAGGCTAGATTTATTGACATGAGATTAGATCTAGACATCGATTTGATTGGAGAAGAGGTGATAGCGGGTATGTTGGTACACATGTCCCCAGTTCTAGTCTAGTGAGCGCAAATGTAATAGACTTCTATCTTGTAACACATATGTAATGTTAAATCAATCTAATGAGAATCTCTTCTTTATATGGTTGTTGATTATATAATGTTATATCTATATTATTAGTTGTTACACGCATAATATGACCATGTTATATAGGTTTACAGTTATGAGACACAGTTCTGAATC
>BJCO01816823.1:0-12928 GCA_018326465.1 Flaveria floridana | reverse complement strand
GTTGTTGCCGCAAGCTGCTGCTCTCAGATTATCTGGATCCAACAGCAAATGCGAGACTACGGTTTGCAATTCTCAAACACCCCTATCTATGTTGATAAATCTGCTGCCATAGCTGTCACCAAAAATCCGGTGCAACACCCTAAAACCAAACACATAGGCATAAAATATCATTTCATACGCGACTGCTATGAAAAATAATTAATAGATGTGGTAAAAATAAACACGGATTTTCAACGCTCTGACCTCTACACTAAACCATTTGATAAACCCAGATTTTTCTACTTGTTAGAGGTCAACGGCGTGAAAAAGAAAAGTGATATTATCTCTGAAGACACAGATGCATAGGCCGACACTAGTTCTGTCTTTATTTTATTTTCATTTTTCATTTTTAATTTTTAATCTTAAATTTCCTTGTCTTATAAAAATCCAAAAACACAAAAAGATTTTATGTTTTAGAATTTTAGGGGGAGATTAGGTTACTTTCAGTATTTAGTTACTTAAAAAGTGGGTGGGGGAGGGCAGAAAATTTAAAAGGCATAAACAACAAAGACAAGGCTGTAATTCTACAAATTAGAAAGTGATAGTACACAGACGTCTAGTTACTTGGAACACCAAAAAGATTTTATTTTTTTAGAGTTTTAGTTTCATTAAATCACAGAACTGTTAGTCAGAGGATTCTAAGTCTAACAAAATTGGGAAAATAATAGTACGCTTGTGTGTTACTGTAATTACACGGAGAAAGTTGATCTAGGGAGGTGCTAGTTCACTATACGATATGTCGCTAGATTCAACACAATAGACGAGTAGACATCATTTGTGAACTCAATCTAAACTAAATAGTTCAACTGACTGTGGGTTCCCATCTTGTCACTGGTTAACACAATCGACTATTTCCAATAAGGGATAACGAGCAAATAAACGCCACCAAAGGTGTGCGAATGACCACAAAAAGAGCAAAGCATGAAAAAATGAATACAAGCGCAATCAAGCTGATAACTTATGTTGTTAGTGCATTATGTGAAAAAGAAAATTAGTATTGCTCTAACAAGGAGATAGGTTGTGTGCCTCTCTGTTGTGCGATGGCACTGACCTGAGGATAAGCATAACCTACATATTCTAGAATTCACTGTTGTTTGCCGCCTCTCTGATGTGCGATGGCACTGACCCGAGGCTTGGCTTCTCTTTGAAAGTTCTAAGAATAGTCTCTTCTTGTCATATTACCTATAGACCGCTCGAAAGTCCTATAAGGAATGCTGATTACCATATAAGCTTGGGATCCACAAATGTTGGTTGAAATAATATAACTTAATTCATCACCAATGCATGTCAAAAGTCTGTGTGTGGATTTAAGTGGACACGTATACCGACAATCGTTGTGGATACACCGACTGATGTTGATAATCAACGTGCGTTGCATATCATATCAAGCATGATTCCCAGTTAGAACTTAGAAGTCTCAGATTAATGGAAAACTGTGATATGTAAATATGTTAGTTTCCTTTTCGATAAATATAAAAGGTTCCAAGTAATCGAGTTTATGCCTGCTAATAGGCTTATCCACCCAACCCTAACAAAAACACAAAAATATTATTGTTTTGTTATTTAGTTTAGTATTTTATCTTATTTGTTAAGTGTGTCAGTGTCAGACTATGCTATACTATTCATTGCAGATAATGTCACAAAATGAACTTAACGTTTAATCTATAATAACTTGTTTCTAAAAAGATAAATGGATCATGTCTGAGATGATCAGGTGGTTAAATGGATCATGTCTGAGATGATCAGGTGGTTAAATGGATCATGTCTGAGATGATCAGGTGGATAAATGGATCACATCTGAGGTGTTCAAAAGGTCGTATTTAAAATGGTCATGTCTGAGATGTTCAAATGGCTCATAATGTTTTATCTACTGTTAAATGAATCTAAGTGTTGAATGGTAAAAAGGTCAAAATGTCACAAGTATGGCCATTCGCACGACTGAATCATAAGTATGGTACAGTCGTACGATTGGAACATACGAATGAGTCTAGTCGTACGAATGGACAATACAATTGAGCCTAATCGCACGATTGGAGGTGACCGACTATGATAGTCGTACGAACGAATCTCAATCGTACGATTGGAGATGAACGAGTGAATGAATCGCACGACTGAGACTCAGCCGCACGACTGACTCATGCGACTAGGCTCAGTCGCACGACTGACCTATGCGACTAGGCTCAGTCGCACAACTGGGATTTGCCCTAGTATAAATACAGGTCGAATCGGCATCAGTCGCCCATTCACCCAAATCGCCCCTCTAGTCGTACGACTTAAGAAACCTCTGCCAAAATTTCGGTCGATTCAATTTTACCATATATTCGTGTGTTCTGACATTCTGTACTGCTTATACAGGTAATATTCGAGGTGGTTCATCAATAAAACCGATCAATGACATCACGAATCACTCAAATTTTGACCTAACAGTAACCGAGGATAAAATGGACAACTAAACCACACAAACTAAGCTATAAGGTCAAACAAAACGTAAAAGATGCTTAATCGGTTGGTTCTGAGTGTAATGAGCCTAAGTTCGACGTTTAACATCAAGTATAGCTCAAAACACGAATTTGAATGGACAACCAGTCGACTGACCGACTGGACACGCTATTAAACTTCAATCGTACGACTGAGTTGTCCGATTGGCTCAATCGTACGACTGAGAAGGATGACTGACTCAATCGTACGACTGAATCATGCGAGTGAGTTCAATCGCACGACTGACAAATACGTATGAGAGGACTTGCGAGTAAGTCCAATCGTATGACTCAGTCGTACAAATGAACTCAATCGTACGACTAGATCTCAGTCGTGCTGTTCAATCGCATGAGTGGAACTCAGTCGTTCTTTCAGTCACACGATTAAGCCAAAATTTAAAGTTCATTGACTGAAATTAGCTATTCTCAACATGTTCTAACGTTTATTTGGTTTGTGTCACAGATGGCGAGCAGATGGCCCATGAGTACTAAGCACAATATCTGTGCTTATCATGATTTGACATCCCGCAACTCTGTTGAGTTTGCTGGGATTATCACTTTCTTACGACGATCGAGGATTTACCGTGCTATCTCAGAGCCGTGCACTCCCTATCTCTCGATACAGAAGGCTTTCTGGGAGAACGCTGTGGTAGATAGGTCGACTGATCCCTACTCCATCAGGAGCTCTATATTTGGAGAGGCTATCCAGATTACAGAGGAGGATATACGGACGGTCCTTGAGTTTGGGGATGATGTAGACTACCCTACCAGACTTCATCCCCTAATAGTCTGTGGTTGCTTCATGAGAGCCAAGTACTCTGGGGACATCAACACAAGCATGCTCAACAAGAGCAACTTGTGCCCCCAGTTTAAATACTTGGCACACGTACTTCTGCGATGCATCGCATCAAGGAAGGGCGGATTCGACGAGCTTTCAGACCAGATGCAAAATGCATATGTTGCTCTGGTGCTGAACCATCCTTTTGGTTTCTCTAGGATGATCTTCACATACATGGTGGAGAACATAGAGGCTAAGGGGAAAGAGGGATTTTGCATGTATCCTTGTTTCCTTCAGATGATGATAGACCAGAAGCTTCCCCAACTGCCCAAAGCTCAAGATGATGCAGTAGTGTTGGAGATTATAGATGATACAACACTGGGAAGGATGAAGGTCTACCGGGGGAAGCAGGTTAAACCACTGGTGAGGACATTGTTTGGGCACCTGGTCTGAGAGGAATACATGGCGCCAGCTAGTAAAAAGTGGCGTCATGATGATAGTGAGTCAGACACGGAGCCGATAGCAGTTCCGATTGATGACTCCGATGATGATGGCGATGATGGTGGAGATATGGGTCCGGAGACTACTACTACAGCTGCTAATGTTATATCTCCACCATCCCCACGCGCGGGTTTAGAGACGGTGGGATTCCATCAGGGCTTTCAGCCTGATGAGGAAGAAGTATCAGACGAAGAGCCTCTCACCCGGAGAGTGGGTAGCAAGTTCGTGGCTACTCAGCACGGCATGAGGGCGGTTAGTGGACGCCCGGTAGCATCTGGGGGTTCTACAGCTGACCCTTCATCCACCCCAGCCACTTCCAGCAGCCTAGGGGGAGCATCCGGATCAAAAGGATCCAGACTCAAAAGGATGGCTCAGCCCCATGGGCAGAAGCCCAAGCGCCAAAGGCTAACACTACTCACCACTACCACATCCACTTCCACTACCTCTACCACCCAAACTACCACCGTTACCAATACACCTATTCCACCACCTGTCACCAACATACAACCCACCACCACGACACAACCCACCACTACCATACATCCTACTTCACAACCCACTCATATTCCACCACCAATATTTACCACCGCCACAGCTACCACAACACCACCCCGAATCTTCACTACCACACCACCTACCACCGCTACCCAAGCCGGCCCATCCTTCTTCCCAACAGGTTCATCCCTCCCTCCGATTGGAGTGGACGAACAGTTGGCAGCACTAAACAGAATGGTGCTAAAGCTGTAGGCTGCGGATGAGGAGAAGACAGCAAGACTTCTTCAGCTTGAGGAGCAAAATGCTTCTCAAGCACATCAGATTGCCCAACTCCAGGAACAAAACGTCCTGTCGACTGAAAAGATTGAGGAGTTGGAGTCTGCGAACAAGAAGATCATGCTAAAGTTGAAAGGGTCCCAAGCTGATCCTTTGAAGATAAAGGAAGGAGACGGTGATGATGGTGATGATGATAATGATGAGGATAATGATAACGAGGACGATGATAAAGATGATGATGAGGAGGGTGACGGAGACGCTCATGACAAGGAAGATGATGATGATGAAGGAGATGCAGCTGCATCTTCCTCTGCTCCTGAGCACGAACAAAGAACCAAAAGGAAACAAGATCAGAAGGCACCTTCATCTGCTCCGTCTACCTCCCAATCTACTAAAGATCCAGCAAAGATTCAAGGCAAAGTTCAAGATTAGATGTTTATTTATTATTTAAACTTTGTACTTGAATACTTGTATCAAATTTTGTACTATATATATAATTAAAAGGTTAAATCAACATCAGTTATGTGCTTAATGTATACTTACTTGTACTGTATTTGGTTGTTGAACAGGTTCAGCTAAACAAGTTGATGAGCACGATGTTGTGACCCTTCATCACATCGATACAAAATTGAAGATGATACTCGATCTGTAAGGGATCGTACTACGATCGGTCAGTTACACTGCTGAAGAGGGGGAGATAATACATGATTTGATAGATGAACAGATTGCTGAACTGTTTAGTCTGAATCCTGATGAGCTGGTCAAAGATGCTCTAGAGGTAAATGTAGTCAGTGATGAGGAGCTACAAGATGTAGACGAGGTGGAGATTGAGGACATGACTGCTGATCATTATCCCCAGTATACTAACGCCGAAGGCGAAGTACTACTAGATCTGGGCGATACATTTGACAGTAGTATCTTTGATAAGGTTGAGGAGATGACAGCTGCGAAAGCAGCCACAGCAGAAGCTCCTCAGGCAGATGATGCTGATCTAGCATCCAAAAAGGCTGAATGGATAGCCTGCTTGGAGGAGATGAAGAAACAGCGAACGCCAAACAAGTCAAATGCCTACACCAAGCTTTACAAGATAAAGAAGCATCAGAAGGTGTCTGGCAAGATTATCAGCTGGGCATACTTTGAGGATCTCAAAGTGTATGCTGTCAAGAGGGAGAAGGGAATAGAGTATTTCAGATTCCCACACGATCTAAAAACTCTCCCTGGTTTTGAGCTTAACCGTTTAGCCAACTTGATCCTCCTGTATGCTATCCCTGGGAAGATATCAGGATGGTTCGAGAAGGCTCTGAAGAAGGAGTACCTTATGAGGTGGGTCAACTTTAAACCTCAACAGCCCAAAAGGAAGACCGAAGGTAGTTTTAAGATGGCACCCTCCGCACACAATGTCACGTATTCCATTGAGGGAAATGCCACAGGATTTTGCACCCCATTTTAAATGGTGGTATTATGACTGGCGCACTGATGAGGCCATCATAGTTTTGGAGAAAGAAGGGAAGGTCGAGACAATTAGGGTATTCGACCCTATGTGGCTAACCAACTTGTCTACTTCAGATGTATACATCTTGTACAAGTGGCCACTATTTTTTGACACTCAAGATATCGTGCAAGCGCTTCAGTTTCAACACGTTATACGTTTATGCTTCGCACTTGATATTCATTCAGGGGTTTCTTGAGAAGATCGGATGAAGAGATTTGAAGAGTTCAAGAAAGAGGTCAAAGTCTAGATAGAACTAGGTCCAAGGGGGGGTTTGTTGGTACACATGTCTCCAGTTCTAGTGTAGTGAACTTAAATGTAATAGAACTTCTTCTTGTAACACATATGTAATGTTCGATCAATATAATGAGAATCTCTTCTATATCTATTTGTTGGTTGTTTAATGTTATATCTATTTATATTATTTATTGTTACAAGCATATATGACAATGTTATATAGGTTTATAGTTGTTAGACATAGTTCTAAACCATTAAAGATTCAAAAATGTGTTTAACTAAGGATCCTGATTCAGTTGCGCGACTGGACCATGCGAATGGGCCAATCGCACGACAGAACCAGGTGATTGAGTCAATCGCACGATTGAGTCATAAGACTGACTCAGTTGTATGAATGAACCAATCGTATGACTCAGTCGCACGACTTAGCCAGTCGCTTGGCTCAGTCGTACGAATGAGAGCTGTAACCTATAAATACTACTTAATTCGTGAAAAAAAAACTTTTTCGATAATTCTCAACCCTAGCCGTCCCAGATCGCACAGAGCGTCCCTTCCAACTTCATAGAGCGTTCCTGATCATTGCTAATCAATTCTTAAACGTTTTCTCATCGTTAGTTTTGATCCGGATTACGTTCTCCCTGATTGGATCGCCAATCAAATAGAATTCCGCGCTATTTGATTCGGTATCATGTTGAATCAGTTAGTACTCCGTCGTACACGGTCCTAACACACCGTCACGACTCTTTCTCTCGGTTTTACTTCATCACGACACATCATCATCTTCCAAACCTAGTTGCAAGGAATCAAGATTTCAAGGCTCAAGATAATCATCCTAACCGATTCACCAAGAAGTTAGAGGTTATCATCAACTTCTTTTCATCCCCTCCTCCTGTCAAAAATCAAGGTTCTAACTCTTAATCATTCCTTAACTAGGTTTACAAAATTATATATGTGTTTAAACAAACACATATAATTAACCCTAGTGACTAATATATGAAAAAGATCTCCATCCAACTCTACAAATGTTTTATCTTGATCTGAAATCAGTGAGAAAAGTTTAAGGATCTGAAACATATAATAAAATTTTGAAAACAAACAAAAAGGTTATAATTAAAGGGTTGAAAGTATGTGTATGTTGATGAATTCGGTTTATTACCTAAACGATTGAGATTGTGAGAATAAACATTGGAAAATTATTAAAACAATATTGATTTATCATTATGCAAATTTTGGTAAAAATATAATAAGTAAAATAATTTATACAAATTATTTAAGGTAAATAAAAGAAAATTCTCAAATAATAGAAATAAATTCGGAAAAATTCTGTAAAAATCACATAATGATTCACATATGAGATAAAAGCTCCAGGAATTATTTTGCAGTTTATTTCCTTTTTATTATTGATATATGAATTTTTATGTGATCTGTAAAAGAAAAATCAAAAGAAATAGTTAAACTGTGTAATAAATATTGCAACATTAATTGAACCACAATAAATCGAACTCAACAGAATGTATACATTTCATAATTTTTGGAGTTGTATAGCTATTTGTATTAAATATTGTAATTATTGTAAAAATTACATAAACAAATCTACTGTGAGTTAGACATTAATAAATTTATGAAGTATTCTAATTTGTTTGAGTAATATTGTGTAAACATTTGGGAATTTATGGACGAAAGTAGCTATTTTTAGTGATTTATGATGAGTTTGTAATAATTATAACAATTTATTTATGATAAAATGGAAGTTGGAAATTTTATGGTAATATTATCTAATAATATTATTACTACAATTTTAGTAATTACTTCCATCTGAGGTTTTAAAAATTTTAAAGAAAAATTTTATATCTAACTTATAAAATTTATTTTTATAGGTTATCATTTGGAGAAAGGTGAGACTCATAGACCCATTTTGATGTTTATAAAGTTTTTAGGAGAAAAAGCATACTGTTTATGTTTGATGCATTATTTTGAGATTTTTGAGATATACTGTCATTTGTGATACAAGCATTAATTCGGATGTGGAACCGTTGGATAATATAGGTAGCGTTACTTAGGAAATATTTCCTGCACCAACAGGATGAGTATTGTGATGCTATATTATCTGATTTTATGAATTATTTCGTGACAGTATGAATTATCAGATTAGTAAGAAAGGTTTGGTTGTAATTGATGCATCAAAAATACTTTGTCTGGATTTAAACCTATGATCTCACCAACTTTATGTTAACTATTTTGAGTATGCTTTTTTCAGGTAGCCATGACTAACAATATTGAATTCTCTTTTGATGTGTATAATGGTTGGGAAGAAATTGTAGGAAGAGTTTGTGTAAACCTAACTGTCAACGTCTACGATTTCAGTGTTGCGGTGGACGCTCATTTCCATCGTTTTTGAAGATGTTGTAGTTAAATAAAATGT
The DNA here is from genome assembly GCA_018326465.1 of Flaveria floridana. NCBI lineage: Eukaryota > Viridiplantae > Streptophyta > Magnoliopsida > Asterales > Asteraceae > Flaveria > Flaveria floridana. The sequence continues at coordinate 4,214 of BJCO01816823.1, read as the reverse complement.
TGTAATAAGATTATATTAAATTTTGAATATATATATATATATATATGATGTAATCCTAACCTGTATTAAAGAAGTATGTTATGTAATGTTATGTGTTGATAATTGACTCTTATAATCATTGTGTTCTGAACAAACAAGTTACATCCAAAACGCTTCACGCTTCCGTCAGGATTTGACAAGAAAAATACTGTATGGAAGATCTGAACTTGGTAAAAATCTGGAAAAATTATATGATCACCCCTGTATTTTATATAAGTTCCAGAATAAATTTCGTGATTAAAATCTTTTATGTGGCTGAAATTTATATTTTTATGTGATCTGTAATAGAAAAACTGAAAGAAATAGATAAACAGTGATTTAAATCATGAAAATTTCACATCAATTATGGTATTCAGGGTTGAACAGTATGTATAAATTACCTAATTTTTGGATTAGTTAACTATTTTTTCTGAATCTTATGAAATTTGGAAAAATTATAGTGAGCTGTTTGTTGTGAATTAAAAACCAGAAAATTTATGGATAAAATGGACTTCAGATTAATCATTTGGGTAAATTTTGGGTATTTTATAAAGACAGTAGCTATTTCTACTCTTTTATATAAATCTTGTATAAATTTTAGAAAATTTTCTGTAGTTAGTCATTAGCAGAAATTTTTATATGTTAATCTGTATTTTTAGGTGTTATTGCTACTAAAATTTGGAAATATATGAGTAACAATAAATGCTGTTTTAGAATTTCTAATTGAGGTGGTGAAAATTTTAAAGAAATATTTCTAACATGTAATTATTTTATAGAGTTTCGCTGGAATTGAGGTTAGATTCATAGTTTCGTTCTTATGTTTATATGTTTTGGGAAAAAACATACTGTTTTGGGTTTGATGCAAATAAATAAGACTTTTTGAGATAAATTGTCATGTTGCCGTAAGCTACAACCATTAATTCGGATGAATAACCGTCTGTTAATATAGGTAGCGCTACTTAGAAAAATATTTACTGCACCAACAGGATGATTATTGTGATACTATATTATCTAATTTTTGTGATTTGTATTTGTGACAGTTATGAATCAGCTGACATATAAGTAGGTTTGGTTGTAATATTATTTATGTTGCATCAGTATGTTTTATTTGGTTATTAAACCTATGTTTCTTACCAACATTATGTTAACAGTTTTAAGTATGTTTTCAGGAGAACAGAATGACTAACATCGTTATGTTCTCATTTGATGTGCACAACGGTTGGAGCGAAGTTATTGAGAAGATTTGTGTAAAAACAATTGTTAACGTATTTGATTCTAGCATAACGATGGATGCACACATCTACTACCACTGAAGATTATGAAGCAGTTATAAAGATTTTGTGTTAAGTTACTTGTATTAGTCTTTAAATAGATAAATTTTGTATAAACTTAAATGTAACCTAAGAACTCATATATAAATGTTTTCATTTTAAGGTTATGCTTGATTCACTATTATAATTGCTTACTTGTAATCAATGTGTTTTGAGTCAAAGAGTTACATTCAAGCATTTCACGCTTCCGTTGTGATTTGACAAATGTTTTACGCATATTCTATATGTGGCCAAAATATATAATCAGGTTGTCATTTTTAACTTGTTTGACAAACTAATGGTGTTTTTGTGAATAGGCCACCTGTTAAACATTATAAGTAAAAAATAATTTAAGATCACGTCTCATTCATAACTTGTAACACGTTTATAAAATGCTAACCCTTTTACAACACGTTTGGCTCAAATTTGTAACAAATGTTCTTTTCTGGAGGATCTGAGTTGGGATATTATATATTTGCCTCAAAAAAATATGTACATCATTCTTATATTTTAGGGCAACGATAACACCACATGTCCAAAACCATTCATTGGACTCAAATATCTATGATTTTCATGTTTAACCACAAAACAACACTAACATGTCCAAAACCATTTATTGGACTCAAATACCTTATGACATTTTCATGCATGTTTAAGCATAAAAAACGTTTAAAGTTTTTTTTTAGAGTATCCGAGGTAGAATACTTGTATATTTGACACAGAAATATCTGTCATTTTCATGTTTAACTACACAAATAACATCATGTGTCCAAAACTATTATTTGACTCAAATATTTGTCATTTTCATTGATGAACGAAAATATAAAATACCAATTTCTCTCTCTACAATTTCTCTCTCTACAATTTTTCTCTCTACAATTTCTCTCTCTGTACTCTCTGTAACAGTACACTAACACCACCGGAGCACCGGCCGACCGGTCACCGGAGCAATCGGCCGACGTCTCACCGGCCACCACCTCGTTCGCCGGAGCTCCAGAAACACCAACGCAACACCACCGCGTTCGCCCGAGCATCACAAGAAGCACCGAAGCACCACCTCGTTTTGCCGGAGGACCACCTCGTTCGCCGGCGACTCACCGCCCTCGCCCCACCTTCTCCGCCATCTCCGCAGCTCCACCTTCACCTTCACCTTCACCGCCCACCACAGCTCCACCTCCATCGCCTCACCTCCCTACAGCTCCACCTTCACCGCCCACCACAGCTTCACCTTCACCGCCCACCACAGCCCCACCTTCACCGCCTCTCCCCACCCTCACCCTCACCTCCACCGCCTCTCCCCACCCTCACCCTCACCTCCACCGCCTCTCCCCACCCTCACCCTCACCTCCACCGCCGCACCACACCCTCCCCTCCACCGCCTCACCATCCTATCACCGCACCAACCTGCCATCATCGAAACCATTGGCAATCAGACCACACCCATCACCTCCCTCACCTTCATCGCCTCAACTGCCATCACCGCACCCACCTACCTTCACAACACCCACCACCACCACCGCACCCACCTGTGATATCCGTCACCGAAAGCTAACACACCTACCGTAGCACCACCCATGACACCTCCACGGACGACCAAACATCACCAACACCCCCAACGTTGCACCTCCTTTCACAGACGCCACACAAAGGCCACCTTACTTGTGGTACATTTGGTGAGATCGTTCCATTCTCGTGTTTTTCTTTAATTATATTTCTATGTTTAAATTGTTTGGCTTGGTTAGGAATACCGACATCTAGGGACAGTCATCCCCCTTTTTGGGTGCTTCTGTTTATTCTGTTTGGCTATTACCTGTGTTTGTTCTGTTTAAAGCGTTGTTTGGCTTGTGTTGTGTTGACCGCGTGTTTTGTTGACCCGTCTTTAGTGGTTGTTTAAGGTGTGTTAGTGCGGTAATATAGATATCGGGAGGCATTTGGCTGCCTCGAGATCATGTTCGGTGAAGAGAGGTGCTACTAAAGAGAAAAAAGGCTATAGTTTACGAGTGGCATCGTGGAATGTAGGAACTCTAACTAGTAAGTTATTAGAGTTAATAGATGTGCTGAAGAGACGTAGGGTTCAGATAGCGTGCCTTCAGGAGACAAGATGGCGGGGTGGGAGAGAAAAAGACTTCAACGGTTATAAACTGTGGTACTCAGGGTCAGATGGTACAAAAATGGAGTAGCTTTTCTAGTTGATAAGAAACTTCAGGATAATGTAGTGGAAGTGAGAAGATACGATGATAAGCTGATGATGTTAAGAATAGTAATAGGGGACGAGGTAGTGACAGTAGTTAGTGCGTATGCACCACAGGTTGGATTAGGGGAAACGGAAAGAAATAAGTTCTGGGAGACTTTAGATCAGGTTATGAGAGGCATACCTAGACAAGAAAAAATATGCATAGGAGGAGATTTTAATGGGCATATCGGTAAGGGTAATGATCAATTTACGTCGGTGCATGGAGGGTTTGGGTATGGTCTGAGGAATGACGGTGTTGGGTCATTATAAGGCTGCTGCAACTAAAACCATTTCACATAGTCAATTTTGGTGCTACATTCAAAGGATTCCAAAGCTAAGTATGAGAACTTCCGAAGTCTGAAGGGTTCTTACGAAGTCAACAGCTGAAGACAACAACTAAAGTCAACAGCTGAAGACAACAGCTGAAGTCAACAGCTGAAGACAACAGCTGAAGTCAACAGCTGAAGACAACAGCTGAAGTCAAAAGCTGAAGACAACAGCTGAAGTCAACAGCTGAAGACAAGAGCTGAAGACTACTTCCGAAGACAAAGTCCAAAGACAAGAGCTGAAGACTACTTCTGAAGACAAAGTCTGAAGACAAGAGCTGAAGACTACTTCCGAAGACAAAGTCTGAAGACAAGAGCTGAAGACTA
>BJCO01816794.1:2137-29571 GCA_018326465.1 Flaveria floridana | reverse complement strand
CCATACGACATGCATGGAGTGCTCGAACCGTTTCGAAGCGCTCTACCCTTGCTTGTTGTTGGAACGTTTCGTTCAACTGGGTAATCATGTCGTATGCTCCGTGATGTTCGTACTCCTTTTGGAGATCCGGAGTCATACTTGCCAACATGAGGCAAGACACCTGGACCGAGTTCTCAGTGTGTTTCACCCAATTATAGTAGGCCTCCTCATCTTCCTCATTGGGTTGATCGGGAATCGGATCGTCTAATATGTATGACCGTTTCTCTTGCTTGAGAACAATTCTCAAGTTTTGAAACCAGTCAATAAAGTTGTTATGGTTTAGATGCTCATTTTGGAGAATGGTTCTTAGTGATAGGGTATGAGCGGACGGGATATCATTGTTTTCATTATTGTTGGTGGCCATCTACAAAATTTAACAAAGTCCAATTTTAGTATTTTTTATATTGTCGTATTTTAGTTATTAATACTCTTTTATGTGTCATACACAAATTAAAATTCTAGAATCTAATTACATTTAAATAGTGGCTACGTGACCTTTATCCCATTATTTAAATTAACAAGATAGTCAACGTTTGACAATTGCAACCCTTTACAACTTCTAGAGGTATGGGATCGACTTAAACATCATATGTGTGGTTGGCACGTTTATCCCATCAACACCTTTTATAAACCATATTTTAGGTGATCCATTTAACATGGTTTACAAATCAAGTCACCCTACTTACACACACGTGTGAGTTTACCAATACAAGTGGTTAGGTGACCTTTATCCTACAAATATGGTATTCCCACCTCAAATTACAAGTTCCCTCAATGGTTAGGTGATCTTCATCCCATTAAGAGTTTGCAAGTGACTCAAGTGTTGTGCAAAAGGATGGTGTTAAACTTGTTTTCAAAAGGAATTTTTAGTTTTCATAATTCTAGTTTAGAAAACTCTACGTACCTTGTATTTGTATGCTATCAAAAACATGGTACCCTATGGTTCCCTTTTTAATAAAACCCCTTTTATTTAAATCATTAATCCTTTTAATAACCTTTTATTAACCACTTAATGATAAAGAACCATATTATTTCAGCTTGTTATGTTTATTAATTAGTTTGTTATGTATATTCATATATCAAAGAACCATCATAAAATAAACAACCAAACAAGTAAACCATTTTATCACAAGTGCATAACCATAGCCACTAAGTTGACTACACTTGTTTGCCATCACACGTGTTGTCATTTGGTCTTTCCTAAGGGTTAATAATAACACATAAAATGTGTTCATGAACTCCCACTTGAAAATGTATCCAAATGCTTCAAGTGTTCATATCTTTGTGTCCATCCTTTTTATCTTCCTTTGAGTCTCCAACTTGTGCATCTTCTTTTACAAAATTATATCCTAATACAATTTTTTTAATTAAAGAAATGCACCTAATCTATTTATTACATAACCATAAGAATAAATAAATTACAACCCAAAGATACAAACATAAAATATTATTACAACCCTTTTATTGAATAAGACCAAACATGACAAAACATTCAACCAAATCCAAAACACACTTGGTCAAGGCTATGTTATGCATCAAAACATGTATCTAAATACAAGATTCAAGAAGAAAATGAACTCTCTTTTTAACCCTTCAAATTTCAGCCAACATAAACCAAAATTTTAGGGTTTTGTCCAAACAAAATAATCAATCATTTGACATTAATCTTTCAAGATTTAATCTAAAGCATGTAAAATAAAACTTGAAAGACAAGGTATTCATATATCAAAAAAACATATCAGCCGCTAGTGGGTTGAGAAAGTCCAACAAAACTAATTTTTCTGGGACTTTTGAAGCAAGTTTTCCATATAACCGGCTCTAGATGCCTTTGTTGGGTTTGTTGCAAGTTTAGCAAAGATTGTTTAACCATTTAAACAAAAATACAGTGGATATATTAAGATATAAAACATGTTTTATATGCTCAAAATAAACCATCTTATGTTCAACAAGACAAACCCAAGAAATAGGATCAAGTATGTGAAAACAAGTGCTATCAAAACAAAATCAACCATAGGGTGTTCTTAGATTGCTACCTTTCTAAGAACAATAATAGATATGATGGATGATATATGAAGGAGATGATGTTCTTGAATGGAAGACTCCAAAGAAGAAGACCTCAAGCTAGTCTACCCATAAGCTCTTACAAACACCTAACTTGCTAGGAAGTTTTAACACTAAAAACTTCTTCAAACCCTCCTTCTTGGCCGAGATTTGCAAGAGGGAAAGATGGAGAGAAACTGCACTTGTGTGTGTGTGAGAAAATAAGGTTTAGAGTTGTGCGAAAAAGGGTTAATGTCTTGTAATAAATCAAGTCAAAGAATCCCAAGGTGGGACACTAAGGGGGCGGCCGAATTGTTCAAAATGGGTTCCCACCCATTTTGAAATTTCATCAACCATTATTTAGGTTAAGTTTATAAAATTAACCTCTTTTAATTTTATAACACAACCTCACTTTTATTTGTTATTATTTAACCTACTTAAATAATAATACAAATAATTTCTCATGAACAAATTATCCATATAATTTTTTCTATTTCAAATGCAATAATTTAGAAAATCCATTTTCTAAATCGGTGTTTAGTATTTGTTAGCTTGATCATATCAACAAATAAATATTTATTGGTGTTTGTTTAGCTTGTTATTGGGTATGACCCGAGTTGGATCATAACATACTAACCACATCAATCTTGTATGTGCCATGGGAACATAAGACCTAACACTAATATCATCACAGATCTATACATTTGATCCTATCAAATGGTATCAGACCTGTTGGTTCAGTGACTTAGCTTGTACGAACTTGCAAACTCAAAATTACTTGAATCTGTGATTGATAAGCAATTCTATTGAAATATTGTTGATTTCAGTTGTGTTTCATCATCAGAAACATGAATTGAATAACAATTACCGGTTTAATTCATCCAATTTTAGTGAATTGATCGAATTTGTGTTCGAAAGTTGTGTTCATGTTCGACCTGAAAATTGACTAAATCACTGATTTGTTGTTTGTAATTGAAGTGAAAGGATTGTTAATCGATATAAAATCTACTAACTTGGAAGATTTTAAATCAATTTATCAAGTTCTTAAGAATTTTAGAAAATTTGAGTTTGTTATGTTCATAAGAACATAATGAATTAGGCGCATTAGGGTTGAAAACTGCTGAAAATTGCCCAAGTGTTTAGGCGTTTGACAACTGTTCAGGCACTTTACAACTGCTTAGGCATTTTTAGATGAGGGTTTTAAAACTATTGAGACTTATTTCAACCGTGTGGACACTTTGGAATTACCCAGAAACTAGGTAATTCTAGGCGCATTTCAACTCTTTGGGCGCATTAGAACTGTTTGCGCATTTTTACTCCCGGGCGTCTAACAACTATTTAGGCGCATCGCTACTGTTTAGGCGCATCTAGTTGGGAGTTTTTGAGAATTTCTCTAAGGCAATCCCTTAGACATTTCTAGGTCAAATCCAAAAGTACCACAACTGTTGAGGCGTTTCACCACTGTTTGGGCGCATCAACCTCAACACTTAAAAATTTTTCTTAAAGATTTGAAATATCCAAAAATATATTTAATTCATTTCTTTAATTCAAAAACTTAAAAATCAATAAAAATATTCCTTCTTCTTAAAATCAAAATATAAAAATGGTGAAATTAGAAGATTCTGTTAATAGAGTTCCTAAACATAAAAAACAGAGCAGAATTTAAAAATTGGCCACTTAGGTTAAAACATCACCTGAATTCCATTATACTGATCTTTGGAAATCTATAGAAAAGGCATCATACATTCCTATAACCACTGATGGGCCTGACAGGGCTTTTGTCTATACCAAAGATTCACCAGAACCCTACCCTGAAGATGGTCTGCAAGGTGATGATTTGAGAAAGGTTAAGAATGATATCAAAGCTTACTCTCTGGAGTGAAGGACTACCTCTTGAAGTCCTAGCCAGGATCGATGGATATCAAAATGGTTACACAATGTACAAAGCTTTAAAGACCATTTGTGAAGGAGGTAAAGAGATACAAAACCTCAAAAAGCAAAAACTAAAGAGGCAGTTAGAGCTTTTTCAACATCTATCTGGTGAGACCATAAGTCAGATGATGAACAGATATGTGCAACATACAACAGAGATGTCATCAGCTGGCATTACACATGATCTTGAAGATCTAAAAATTAGACTTCTTAATGTTTTACCATCATCATGGAAACAAACAGTGACATTGTTAAAGCACACAGAGAAATTTCCAATGGATCTAGGTTTGTTAGTTGCCAAGATTGAATCTATGGAGATTGATGAGACTTCAAGGAATAATGACAGAACATCATTAATGTCATAGTATCAATTTGTTTCATCTGCTACAAACACTGTTGAGAATGCTTTCATGTCTAAGAATGAAAGTGTACCTGATGAAGAGGGAGATTTGCTTGTAGGCGCAGGATTCTTCACTGATTCATCATTCACTAGTGCACCTGCTTATGCAACCAAACCTTAACTTCAACCTCAGTCTCCTCCTGTTTCTCGGAGTTCTAAGCCTCAAACAGAGACTCCATGTGTTAGCTCTGCTAAATCTAGCAAAGTTAAAGATGTGATAAACGTCCTATTAGAGGATAAAGAGTCTAAAACTACCTTCACTGCCTCCATGGCACGCTTTCAAGCATATCAAGGTAGTCATCTAACACAGTTAGATCTTATTTTGCAGGACTTGTTTAAAATGGATCCTGGAGATGTTAAAGAGATGGATCTGAATTAGCATATGGTGATGATTGCCTATAGAATACAAAAACACTTGTATGTCAATAGGAAATATAAACCTAGTGCTAATAAGACTGTTGGTTTTGACAAGTCAAAGTCGGGGTGTTTTAACTGCAACAGTTATGGGCATTTCTCTAGAGAATGCAAAGCTCCCAGGAATAACGGAGGAAATGCTCAATCTAGTTCTCACAATCAGAGGTTTCAATCAGCTCAAAAGACATTACAAAATCCATATCAAAGTCTTCCGATGCCTGAGCTTAAAGATGAATCAAAATCATTTGATGAACCAAAGAAAGCTGTTGTAGTTGGTGTGAAAGATGGATATGATTGGAGTGCATATGCTGAGCCATTTACAAATGATCTAACCTCCTGTTTACCTCTTATTGCAGAAACACAAGGGGAAGATTGGTTAGAGGATTATGATCCAAAAGTGGAAGGTGAGAATGAAGAAGATGAGTATGACTGGAGTGACAAGTCTGATCCTAAAGAGGATTCAGCTGAAATTGCTTTGATGGCTCAGTCTGATCAACCCAAGGTTGAAACTTCATCCTTAAACTCTAAAACTTCATTCCTAGAATATCCTGAAATACCATCTGAAGTAAGGGAAAAACTTTGCACCAAATCATGCTTCGAACATGTCGAATACTATGAAGTATAAAATCTGCGAGAAACTTAAACAAGAAGAGACAATGCATAATAAACTAAAATCAGATCATAAAATAGCAAATCAAAAGATTATTTCTCTGTAAACATCTTGGAACCAAACATTAAAAGAATTAGAAATTGTTTCTAAACAGGATCTTAACTAAATCAGCAGAGGGGAGGAGTAATTCAGTGCCAAGTCCAGTATCGAAAACAGGAGAAGATAACACATGCTGCTACTCAAGTTGATCTTGCTAATCTTAAAAGTTCAAAAATGATTGTTGAAAAACTAGTGAGTGAAAGAAAATATAAACAAAAAGCAGGATTAGGCTTCACTCATGAACCTATTCCTGAATCAATAACCAACACTCTACCTTAAAACTTTAACACACATGATCATTCCCCTGAAAACAAAGCTAAACTCAAACCTTTTCAGAACAAAACCAAGAACTCTTACAATGAAGAAGAAAAGGCTAATATCAAAATCTTTGAAGAAAAGGATGATGAAAAGATCAAAAATGGTCATCCCATAAAAATTAAATCATATGAACCTAAAAAGAAAAGTCAGAATTCTTGTGTTCCAACAAAATATGTATTGGAAGAAGTGTTAACTAAAAGCAAAGATAAAGCTAAACAAGAGGAAGGAACATCAGAAGATTCAAATTCTGTTGATCTGAAACAGAAAGATAATGAAAAAGAATCTTCACCTATAGATGTTCAATCTAAAATTAAACTAAGTTCTTCTAAATTAAAGAATCAAAGAAGAAGAAGAAAAACAACCAAAGCAAAAACTGAACAAAATAGAAGTTTAGAAAATTTGACAAAATTAACAAATCAAGCAACTAAACTTAAACCAATTAAATTTGTGCCTAGTGGATTGTTGAACATGAACTCTTTCCAAGAAATTATACTAAGTCCTAAGAAGAAATCTCACTCTGATCTGAAAACAGGTTCAGATTCTAAGACTTCCGCTGTTACTAAAAGATTTGTTCCTAAGGAATCCAAGAAGGAAGTTCATGAACAAAAGATGAAAAGTAATTTATCAAATAACAAAATGTCAACTCAAAAGCAAAAATTGACAAATCAAAAACAACAATTTAACTTTTTGACGCCAAAATATAAACAAGAATAAATATTGCGTCAACATCAATAGTTAACAATCAATTGTTTAAATCTCCACAAAGGTATTGTGAAATTTGTGATATGTACATTCACAATACTACTGAGTGCTTTTTCAATAAGTACTATCACATCTATGACTTGAGGAATCATTCCACAGCAAATTGTTATTTCAACAAATACTGTACCTATTATGATGAAAGAACTCACAACACTAAAAATTGTTACTTTAGGAAGAGTTCACCTAATAGAGGATTTGCCAATTCAAAATTAAGCAAAGGTTATGTTAATCCTCAGTATCTGAGAAATCAAACTATTGGATTTCAAAGATTAACTAACCAACCTTCTTTAAGTTTGAGATCTTTCTAAAGGAACAATTATGTGATACCAAGACAAGTTCAAAAAGAATAATTTTTACCAAGAGCTGTAAGAATGACTAATAAAAATGTTGGTAATCAATATTTTTCAAAAGTTGGTCAATCAACTAGTATGAATAACTTAAAAAATAATCAACAACAAATGCATAGCAAAATTGGTAAATTCATTAACAACAAGCCAGATTTGAATACTCTTCGCTTCAAGCAATTTACCATTGTTGATAAATTTGGAAAACCCAAGACCATCTCGGCTTGGGTAGATACCACAATATAAATTTCTTTGTTGTGCAGGTGCGCCTTAGAAGACCACTCAATACTTGGTACATGGATACCGGGTGTAGCCGGCACATGACAGGCAATCATGCCTTACTGCAAGATTTAAAGTTAAATGATGGAATGCATGTCACCTTTGGTAGTGATGCAGGTGGCAAGATAACAGGAGAAGGAATAGTATCCAATGGGATAATAAGCTTCGATAAAGTCAACTTCTATTCTCAGTTGAACTTTAATCTGTTACGCGTATCTCAAATATGTAATAAATCATATTCTATTCTATTTGATGATTCTTTCTTTTATGTCTTGAAGCCAGGATTTCAGATTAGCAAGGATTGGGTGATTGTTAAAGCTGAAAGAGATCGAGATGTACACAAATTGGATACGTCTCAAGTTGACCCATCAATAGAAACAACCTGCTTAATTGCTAAAGAATCAAATAATAAAAGCCAGCTTTGGCATATACGTCTCGAGCATTCCAACTTCAAGAACATGATCAAGCTTGAAGCAAGAAATCATGTTATTGGACTTTCATCCAAAAAGTTCGCAATGACTAATCACTGCTTCATGTTTGAAGGGAAAACAACATAGAACGTCTTATAAGACCATACCGATAAACTCAAATTCCAAACCACTCCAGATGTTGCACATGGACCTCTTTCGACCAACCAATATCAAGAGTGTTAGAAGAAAATCATACTGTTTAGTTATCATTGATGACTACACAAGATTTTCATGGGTTTTCTTTTTACAAGCTAAATCTGAAACGGCTGAATTATTAAAAGAATTTATCATTAAAGTTGAAAATCAACTAGATCATAAAGTGAAGATAATAATAAGTGATAATGGTACTGAATTCAAAAATGCTAACATTGATACGTTTTGTGCAGAGAAAGGGATAGCTTATCAGTTCAGTGCTCCTAGAACTCCTTAACAAAATGGAGTTGCAGAAAGGAAGAACAAAACACTGATTGAGGCTGCACGATCTATGCTAACAGATGCTAAAATACCAATCACTTTCTGCGATGAAGCTATCTCAACTGCGTGTTTCGTCCAGAATTGAATGTTAATCGTGAAAGATAAACTGAAAAATCCATACGAGTTGATGTTTAGCAGGAAACCAAACATAGATTTCCTTAAATCTTTTAGTTGTCAGTCATGATTCTAAATTTAAGTGATCATCTAGGAAAATTTGAAGCAAAATTTGATAATGTATTTTTCATTGGATATTCATCTGTTTCAAAAGCCTATTGAGTTTATAAATCTAGGACTTATGTTATAATTGAAACATTCAACATTAAATTCTTGGAAAATTCTTTTCTATTAGTTTCAAATGGTCTTGCTTGGTTATTTGATTTAGATTCATTGTCAAACTCTTTTTATTCTAACTTGTTTGATTAATCTAACTTGCTTGATTCTACAGGTAAGAAGAAAGTTCAAGGAGATCTTGGTTCTTTCAGTTATGACTCAGATTCAGACGACCAAGATGATCAAAGCCCAGATACCCATTCTTCTCTTTTGTCAAGGATGCAATGATTAGATTCAACAAAAATGATCAATCTAACCAAGATTCAGATCATTCAGTGTCAGAAGATCAAGATGCTTCTCAACAAATTCCAAATAATGGTACTAAATTTGTGCAACCTGAGTCTGGAACATCATACATCTCTAGTGATGTAGTTGATACTGGTAATCTTGATTACTTTATCAACTCACTGTCTCAAGTTCCAAATTTCAATCCACATTCTTCTATCCTACTGCATCAGCTCTCCAACTTGAATCAAACAAATCTAGAAGTTAAAGTTCAAGGAAATGAGATTCTAACATCTCGTTTTCCCAAGAACCATCCAACATCTCAGATTATTGGTCTATTGAATGAGAGAACGACGAGAAACAAATCAGAACAAGCAAACCTTTACTTATACTCGTGTTTTCGTTCTCAAGTTGTTCCTAAAAACGTTACCAAATCGCACAATGGTTGGATTGAGGCTATGCAAGAATGTAAGGCCCCGTTCCCGGGCACCTCACAGTTGGTGATTCATCGCACGTAAATCGCACATTTATTTAAAACATTGTAGTGGAATCATTTAACTAAAATCATTTAATATATTAATAACTGATTAAGCAACATATACAACATCGTTACAAAATATCATTCGTTGCATTACATCACAAAAGCGTCATTTTACATAAAATGGATGCCATCCAAAATAATCCAAGTAGCTGCCCCCGTGCCATCCTCAACAACTTTTACCTGTCAACCTAAGAATACATAAAAGCTAGCGTTGCTGAGTGAGTTCTAGTTTTATAAAAATATATATTACCTTCCGTTCGTTAAAACATTTTGTTTACTATCGCACATGATCACACCTTGTACATTCCGTTCATTATCTCACATGTTCGTTCGTTTCGTACTTTATCTTTATCGTTCATTTCGTACTTTATCTTTATTGTTCATTTCGTACTTTATCTTTTTCTTTCACGAGTTCTAGATCCTGTCAAGCTTTACCTTCATCAGGGCACGCATCCACGATCTCTGAGGTTGAATAACAAAGATCCCATTTCATACTTTATTATTATCTTTCGTTAACGTTCATTTCATACTTTATCACTTCGTTCGTTTCATACTTTATCATCTCGCTCGTTTCGTACTAGTTTTGGATCCTGTCAGGCTTTTCCCCCATCGCGGTCCGAAACTGCCATTCCGAGCATGAAGCTCCTTTACTAATTAACATGAAGCCCATGGCCCGTAGCCACCATTCTAGGCACGAAGCCCCGTTACTAACTGGCACAAAGCCGTATCATATATTGGCATAAAGCCCGGGGTCGAATGACAAGGATCTTGTTTCGTACTATGGGTTTAGTCACCTAGACTGATCCCCTGTGTGTGAACTCTCGTGGGTTAAAATCGCATGTTATAAAACACACAGTTGAGCTATCAACTCACAAAGAGTTGTAATATTTCTTCCTTTTTGCTTGCAAGCCTTTACTTTCTTTCGTTCTTTAAGTTCCACTTTCGTTATCATTAGTCTTATTTCTTTCATTAATGATAATACTTTATGTTTATGGTTTATAAACACACCATGTAAAGTCACACATCAATATATCATAACATAAGGAACATAAGAACAAATCATACATAAGCATAACATCATCACACATCATCATACATGACATATCACCATCATCCATCACCAAAAGTCAACTTATATCACCCCGGGAACCTCCCCAGTCAAAGCCTACACTTTACATTTACCCCAAACTTCAGAAAAATAATTCTAAGTCTTAGGCGCATGAGCAATATGCAAGAGCATGGACTTCTGGGCGCATGGGAACACTTAGGCGTATGGGAAAAGTTCTGGGCACATGGGAACACTTAGGTACATGTGAAAAGTTCTAGGTGCATGGGCACTATTGGGGCGCATGGCCCAACACTTAGTCATTCTAGGCAAATCTAGGCGCATGGACACTACGCATGCATATGAGTGCCTGGGTGCATGGGCAATCTAGGCACATGGAACACTTAGTCTAATTGTTCCTAATTCTAGGTGCATGAATACCATTCAGGCACACGAGTTTTAGGGGCATGGGACTTAGGGAACGACAACTAACTTTAACTACCATTATCTTAATTCTATTCCAATTCTAACTCTAACATGTTCTAAGCTTAGTTCTTACATTCTAAGCAACAGAAACACATCAACAACATCATCATAATATTATAATCGCCCAAGACATACCCCACCCTTATACACATACACATGAACATACGGGTAACATACCCACTTTTATAAAAACATGCATACATGAATTTCCAGCCCCAAACAAGTTTAAAACATTTAAAATAGGGGATCTAGAACTACTCTTATACAACTTTGAGTATGACTTCCTTCAAACGCGTATGCAATGAGCTCAAACACCTAAAATCCACTAAAACACACAACCGAACCCAAACTAACACATATAAGCATGTAACCGAGGCTAAATCTAGCCAAGAACAACTTAAAACACTGAATTCTTACCTTGAATTCGAATTTTTCTTCTTCTTCTCTCTAGAAACCTAAACTCGCTGCTCATTCTCTCTCTAAAACAAAAAGAAAGCTTGGTGTGCAGGTAGAGTGGGAGGCCATGCCCACTTTTCTACCAACTTTTGATACTTTTTGTCCTTTTGACACTTTTAACCCCTCAACTTGGGTTAAATTATGTTTCCTTCTTTTATTCATGTTTATTCTTTATTTATCATCAATTAAAAATATCTGGGTGCTACAAGTCCACCCCCTTATATAGGTTTCATCCCCGAAACCTGTCATTCCTCAAACAGATGAGGGTAATGCTGCCTCATCTCTTCTTCTGTCTCCCACGTAGACTCGAATCCCTTCCTGTGCTTCCACTGTACACGTATAATGGGAACCACTTTATTCCTTAACCTTTTCTCCTTACGATCAATGATCGCCACTAGTTGCTCCACATAGTTGAGCCGTTCATTAACTTTAATATCCTCCAGCGGTACCACCATATCCTCGTCAGCTAAACACTTCCGTAGATGAGATACATGGAATGTCGGGTGAATTCCACTTAACCCATCAGGTATTCTAACCTATAGGCCACCTCTGCTACTGGAGCAATGATTCAGAAAGGCCCTATGTACCTCGGGCTCAACTTGTGTTGCTTTCTAAACCAAATGATACTTTTCCAAGGTGAGACTCTCAATATAACCCTATCACCCACCTGGAACTCAATCAGTCTATGTCTTTTATCAGCATATGACTTCTGTCTATCCTTAGCTGCCTTCATATAGGATTTGATCTTTTGTAGTTTCTTAGTCGTAGCCTCAATCACCTCAATACTTCCCAACACTTTCTAACCAATGTCACCCCAACACTCTGTTGTTCTACATCTCTTACCGTATAGCATCTCATGAGGTCGCATACCAATGCTGGCATGATAACTATTGTTATATGAGAACTCAGCTAACGGTAAGTGGTCATCCCAACTTCCTCTAAAATCAGTGACAGATGCCCGAAGCATATCTTCAAGTGTCTGAATGGTTCTCTCCAACTAACCATCCTTCTGAGGATGATAAGTCGTGCTGATGTGTAGCCTTGTCCCCATCGCGTCATGGAATATCTTCCAAAACTTAGATGTAAACCAATTGTCATGATCAGACACAATAGACATCGATACACCATGACGAGCTACAATCTCTTTAATGAACAGATTCGCCAACTTCTCAGAAGAATACGTCTCACAGGTTGGTAAGAAGTGAGCACTCTTCGATAATAGATCAACAATCATCCATATGGCATTATACCCTCTCGGGGTACGCGGTAACTTTGTAATAATGTCCATGGTGATATGCTCCCACTTCCACTTGGGTATATCCAAAGGTTGGATTTTTCTGTATGGTTTCTGATATTCTGTCTTCACTTGCAAACAAGTAAGGCACGTGCTCACGTACTCTACTACATCGCGCTTCATACCCGACCACCAATAATATTTTTTTATATCCTGATACATCTCCGTGGCACCAAGATGAATCGAGTATCGAGTCTTACGAGCTTTATCCAATATTCGCTCCCTTAGATCTCCGTATCGGGGATTCCACATCCTTCCATTTCGGGTTTAACACTGAGAGTCTTCTCTCCCAATTCTGTGACAAAACCTCTCATCCTTTCAGAGTTAAGGTGATCTTCTTTCAACACCTCATCTTGTAATTCCTTCACCTATGTCATCACATCACGGTCATAACCAACTGATAAGCTTTCACCCTAATCGGCTCAGGTCTCTCTTTTCAGCTAGGGGCATTGGCCACAATGTTTGCCTTACAAAGATGGTAATGGATCTCATAGTCATAATCTTTGATGAGCTCTAACTATCTCCTCTGTCTCATGTTGAGATCCTTTTGTTCGAAGAAATACTTCAAGCTTTTGTGATCCATAAAGATTGTGCACTTCGTCCGGTACAGGTAGTGCGTCCAAATCTTTAACATGAAAACCACAGCCGCTAACTCCAAATCATGGGTGGGATAATTGACTTCGTGGATTTTCATCTATCGGGATGCATAGGATATTACCCTTCCATGTTGCATTAACATGCAACCTAATCCCGAATAAGAAGCATCCAAATATAGCACTAAGTCTTCACTCCCTTCGGGTAATGTCAAGACAGGAGCTTAAGTCAATCTCGTCTTTAACACCTCGAACACACTCTCCTATTCTCAACCCCACACAATGTAACACCCGAATATTTTTAATAGACGAGAAAGAAATAATAAACTTTAATAAAAGAAGGAAATACAATTTTACCCAAAGTTTAGGGGTTAAAAGTGTCAAAAGACAAAAATATCAAAAGTTGTTGTATAAAGTTGGTATGGCCGCCCATAATCTTCTTCACTCTTCTTTTCATGCAGTTTTTTAGAGAGAGAAAGAGCTTAATTTAGGTTTTTGAAGAATAAGAACAAGGAAGTCGAATTCAAGGTAAGAAATTCGATGTTTTAAGTGTTCTTATTGGGTTTTAGTCTTGGCTACATGCTTATACATGTTTGCATGTTCGAGTTGTGTGTTTTAGTGGGTTTTTAGGTGTTTGAACTCCTTTTTCATTTGGGTTTGAAGAAGTCTTGCCTGAAAGTTGTTAAAGGTGAGTTCTAGAACCCCCTTTTTACATGTTTTAACTGATTTTGGGGCTGCAAATGCATGTATGTATGTTTTTATAAAAGTGGGTATGTTACTCGTGTGTTCATGTGTATGTGTATGTGGATGGGGTATGTTTTGGGTGATTATAATGTTATAATGATATTGTTGATGTGTTTTTGTTGCTTAGAATGTAAGAACTATGCTTAGAACATGTTGGAATGATGAGTTGGGGACTAGTTATTATGTTAGTTAAAAGTTAGTTGTCATGCGGCTGAAATCCCATGCGCCTGGAACCCCATGTACCCAAATAGTGACCATGCACCTAGAACTAGGATGAATTTGGCTAAGTGTCCATGCACCTAGGCACTCATGCGCCTGCATAGTGCCCATGAGCCTAGAATTTGCCAAGAATGACTAAGTAGTGGGCCATGTGCCCCAATAGTGCCCATGCGTCCAGAACCTTCCTATGCGCTTAAGTGTTCCCATGAGCCTAGAAGGCCATGTGCATGCATAGTGCCCATGCGCCTAGGACTTATAATTTATCTTCTGAATTTTGAAAAAAATGTAAAGTGTAGGCTTTGACTTGGGATGTTCCCAGGGGTAATATGAGTTGACTTTTGGTACTGGATGATGTGTGATTAGATACAGGTGCTAGATGATGATGTGTGATGTCTAGATGATGATGTGTGGTGATTAGATGATGATATGTGTTGACTAGATGATGATGTGTGATGATGCACAATGATGTGTGATAATGTGTGATGTAAGTTTTGTTCCTTAATACGTATTATTTATGTGGCTTCATGTATTGCGATTATGTTAATATACGTAAAGTATTATCTTAACGAAGCGAAAGAATTAAGATAATGAGAAGTGGAACTTATTAAACGAATGAAAGCCTTGCAAGCAAAATGGAAAGAGGTTCACAACCCCAGGTGAGTTGTTAGAACAACTGTGCGTTGAATAGCATGCGATTTTGGCTAACTCATGAGGGTTCATACACAGTAGGACACAGTCTTGGCGGCTGGTCCATACGTGCGATGTGGTATTAACTGTGTGTTATGTAGTATGCGATTTTGGCTACCTCATGAGAGTTCACACACATGGGAGTCAGTCTTAGTGACTGTTCTATACGTGCGATATGGGATCCTTGTCATTCGACCTCAGAAATCGTGTTGCATGTCATGAAGAGGGTAAAGCTTGGCAGGATCTAGATTCAGTGAAAGATATTAATAAAAGTGCAAAAAGTGCGAAACGTATAAAACGTGCGATATGAACAAAATGAATGAAACGTGCGATAAGAATGAAACTTGCGATAAGAATGAAACGTGCGATAAGAATGAAACGTGCAATAAGAACAAAATGTATGATGTGTGACCACGTGTGATAGTAAAGAAAATGTTTTAAGGAGCGAAAAGAAATTATATTTTATAAAACTAGAACTCATTCAGCAATGCTGACTTTTATGTATTTTCCAGTTGGCAGGTGATTGTTGCTGAAGATGGAACAGGGCAGCTACTTGGATTATTTTTGATGGCATCCATTCTATGTAAAATGACGCTTTTGTGATGTAATGCAACGAATGATATTTTGTAACGATGTTGTATTAATTTGCAAAAGCAGTTATTAATATATGAAATGATTTTAGTTAAATGATTCCGCTGCAATGTTTTAAATAAATGTGCGATTTATGTGCGGTGAATGACCAACTGTGAGGTGCCCGGGAACGGGGCCTTACAAGTTGGTATAAGAGCCAAAGTTTTAGAGAAATAGGTAAATATTTTCAAAACCTAAACTTAAACTGAAAATGGGACGAACGGAAGGGATGCTAGTCCGAGTTGCTACGTGCCATCAGATATTTTCTTTAATATTAACCGGTTTATGTGCGCATGTTATTTGATCTGTTTGCTCTTAGTAGATTTAGATACTGATTTAGTTAGGATAGGAAATGCTTGGGGTATGAAGAGTAAGGTAAGTGGCTAATCACAATAGGCCACTATAATTAGGGACTTACTATACTTGACATAGACTGAGCTGCTCCCTCGAATGACCATGTTAGTGTTTGAATCTTATAGTGTTAGAGGATGGCTCGTGGTAGATCTTCAAAGGCTTCTCAAGGTGGAGGTCATGGTGGACGTGGTGCTGGACCCCGGGTCACTAGAGGAAGGCCTAGGGCTGAAGAGGTGACTCTTGAGGAGCCTGAGACCCCCATCCGAAGGGTGGTGATGAGAGTGCTAATTTGAGAGCCTCAGTGAAGGAGGCTGTGATGGAGGAGGTTCATCAGGTCATGAAGACGATCTTGTCGTCTGTAGTGACCGAAGTGATTGAAGTGGTTAGGGAAGGAGAGAGGAAGGAAAGAAGAAGACCTATAGGGGAGGGGGGAGCAACCCGAGACCAAAACGGTTGTCTTCGATGATAAGGAGGAGGAGGAGGTTATCCCCGAAGCTGCCCGGGGCTATAACTATAGGGAATTTCAAAGGTGCAAGCCCCCTACCTTTGATGGTAATGGCACTGCTACTGCTGCCCACCGATGGGTGAGAGAAATGGAGGCTGTACTTAATATCAACAAGTGCCGGGCGAATCAGAAGGTTAAGTTTGCTGCCCACTCGTTTGTGGACTAAGCTTTGTGCTGGTGGGACAATATTGTCCAAGCTGAGGGTAGTAGAGCGATTGGAAGAATGAGGTGGAGTGAGTTGAAGAAGTTGGTGATTGAGGAATTTTGTCCTCACAGGGAACTTGACAAGGTTAAGAGGGAATTCCTGTAGTTGGAAGCGGGAAAAATGACACACCAACAGTACACCGCCAAATTCAACGAGATGGCATGACTGGTGCCCGATCAGGTGACACCTATCTCAGGAAACATTAAGAGGTATGTTCAGCTTTTGTCGGCGGATATCCGCAGGCACATGATCGTCGCCCGGCCAGGTATGTTTAGGTCAGTGGTTGATTTGGCAGGAAGGCTTTATAATGAGCGAGAGGTTAGATAGCTGAGGTGAGCAGGAAAGGTGGTGGTGACCGGAATTAGTATGGGAAATGGTTTGGACGTGGTGGGGCCGCTCAAAACAATAAGGTTGCGAGTGTGGATGACCGACGTGTGGTCACACCCGGTGCGGGTTCAAAGAGATGTGGTAAATTCGGGAAGAAACTTTCTGGAGAGTGTAAGTTAGGATGGAACATGTGTTTCAAATACGGGAAGCCCGGTAACGTGGCGAAAGAGTGCGGTGTTATAAGGTGTTATAACTTCAATGAGGAGGGTCACATAAGCCGGGATTGCAAGAAGCCAAGGCCTGAGGGTTTTCGGAGGAAAGAAGAAGGCTAGAACTGAAGGGCAGAGGGCAAGCGCCAGAGCTTTCACGTTGACCAGGGAGGAGGCTAGGATGGACCCAGATGTGGTGTCAGGTACGTTTCTAGTAAACCAAACTCTTGCTTGTGTGTTATTTGATTCTGGTGCTAGTAGGAGTTTTATTTTTGCTGCTTTCTGTGCTAATTTGCCTGTTAGTAGTAGATGTATTGATGAGCCCTTTGATGTAGAAACTGCCATAGGTAAGTCTACCAGGATTTCTAACTTGATTGATGGTTGTGATATAGAATTAGAAGGTCATAAGTTTCCTGCTAGATTGTTTGTGATGACCTTAGGCAGGTTTAATGTAGTCCTAGGAATGGACTGGTTAGTGGACTACGAGGAGAACATTGCGTGTCGCAAGAAGTTGATTAGACTGACAGCGCCTGATGGGAGTTCGGTGACGATATACGGTGATCGAGTTATGATGATTCCGAAAGTGATTTCGATGGCTGTGGCGGGAA
Organism: Flaveria floridana; assembly: GCA_018326465.1. Taxonomy (NCBI): domain Eukaryota; kingdom Viridiplantae; phylum Streptophyta; class Magnoliopsida; order Asterales; family Asteraceae; genus Flaveria; species Flaveria floridana. The sequence continues at coordinate 11,932 of BJCO01816794.1, read as the reverse complement.
AATGCCTGAGATGGGGAGTAGTGCCTATCTTGCCTACGTAAAAGATGTGGACACATCAACACCACAATTGTCTGATGTATCGGTGGTGTGTGACTTCCCAATGTGTTCCCAGAGGATTTATCAGGTGTGCCAGCAGATCATGAAATCGAATTTCAGATTGACTTGGTACCAGGTGCTCAGCCTGTTGCTAAGGCGCCGTATCGTTTAGCTCCCTCAGAGATGAAAGAATTGATGGAGCAACTGCAAGAGTTGCTTGATAAGGGTTTCATCAGACCGAGTATTTCTCCTTGGGGTGCTCCGGTCTTGTTCGTAAAGAAGGACGGTAGCATGAGGATGTGTATCGACTACCGTGAGTTGAATAAGTTGACGGTGAAGAATCGGTATCCGTTACCGAGGATTGATGATTTAGTCGATCAGTTCCAGGGTGCTAGTCGGTTTTTGAGGATAGATCTTTGATCTGGCTACCATCAATTAAAGGTGAAGGAGCAAGACATTCCTAAGACAGCTTTTTGTTGGATCTTATATGCCCAAGACATACAAGATTGATGTTGTTAGTACGTTATGATCCAAGTCGGGTCATACCTAATAACAAGCTAAACAAAACCAATATATACATTTATTTGTTGATGAGATCATACAAATAAATACCGATGCCAATTTAGAAAATGGGTTTTCTAAAACGTTGCTTTTGTAAAAGAACAACATTATATGGATAATTTGTTCATGAGAAATTGTTTGTTTCATTATTTAAGTTGGTTAAATAGTAACAAATAAAAGTGTGTTATTGTTATAAAATTAAAAGAGGTTTTAATTTTATAAAATAAAAGGCTAAGAGTGTGACAATTTTATAAAAAGTAAAATGTCGGGGAACCCATTTTGAAAGGGGGTTTCGGCCGCCCTTAGGTGCATTGGGACCATTCCTTTTAGCCTTGGTCTTTGCAAGACATTCTCCTCCCTTGCACTCTTTCATCACTTCACACTTTCTCCTACACACACAAAGCAAAAGACTCTTTCCAAGGACATTTGATTTTCAGATTCAAAGAAGAAAAGAAGCTGAAAAATTCGGATTTCTTGGCTGCCCTTCAAGAACTTCTTGGCTGATTCGGATTGTTCAAGAGGGAGTTGGTCTTGGTGCTCTACTACCTAACAAGTATGTGTTTGGAAAGGCTTGTGGGTATCACAACTTGAGGCCTTCTCTCTTGGGGGTTGGATATTCAAGAACAACAACATCTTCATCCTTTACATCTACAACATCTTGTGCAAGAAAGGTTGCTTTCTTTGAATCACCCTATGGTTGTTTTGTCTTGTTTGATAGCATACTATTTCACATACTTTTTGATCCTTATTCTTGGGTTTTGTTTATGCTTTAAATGGTGAAAATTTTCAGATTATAAACCATATGTTAAAACCATATATCCGATGCATTTTCTAAGTTTAAATGGTTAAACTTACTTGTTTTACATGTGACAAAACCCATCACTTTTCGCACGCGTTACGGACACTTACGAGTTTCTTGTTATGCCTGTCGGTTTAACTAACGTGCTAGCTTCCATTATGGATTTGATGAACTGGGTGTGTTGGCCAATGTTAGATAAATCAGTGATTGTGTTTATTGATGATATCCTGATTTATTCGAGAAGTGAGGAAGAACATGCTTGCCGCATACGCGAGGAATTAGAGACACTTAGGAGAGAGAAGGTGTATGCCAAATTCCCTAAGTGTGCTTTTTGGTTGCGCGAGGTAATTTTTAGGTCATGTGGTAAATGCTGAAGGGATTATGGTAGACCCAGCGAAGGTTGAGGCAGTGATGCAATGGAGGTCTCCAAAGATGCCATCCGAGATCTGTAGTTTTTTGGGATTGGCGGGCTACTACAGGAGATTTATTCAAGACTTTTAAAAGATAGTCTCGCCTTTGACCAAATTGACTCGCAAGGATGTAAAATTATTGTGGGGTCGAGAATAGGAGAATGCTTTCAAAGAGTTAAAGGCAAGATTAACACAAGCTCATGTCTTGACATTACCTAAAGGGAGTGAAGACTTAGTGGTATATTCAGATGCTTATTATTCTAGGCTAGGTTGTGTGTTGATGCCACGTTGAAGGATAATAGCCTATGCATCCCGACAACTAAAAACCCATGAAGTCAACTATCCCAGGCACGATCTAGAACTAGCTGCTATGGTTTTCGCGTTGATAATTTGGAGGCACTTCTTATACGGGACAAAGTGCACAAACTTCACCGACCATAAAAGCTTAAAGTACTTCTTTGAGTAAAAGGATCTCAATATGAGGTAAAGGAGGTGGTTAGAGTTGATCAAGGATTATGATTGTGAGATCCACTACCATCTGAGCAAGGCCAACGTTATGACCTCTGACGCCCGATTATGACCTCTGACGTGATGACGCAGGTCAAGGAGTGAAGGCATATCAGTTGATTATGACCTCTGACATGATGACGCAGGTCAAGGAGTTTCAAGACGAAGCTTTGAAAGAAGATCGTCTCAACTCTAAAAGGATGAAAGGTCTAGTCGTGGAATTGGGTGAGAACGCTCTCAGTGTTGAAACCCGATCTGGACGGATGTGGATTCCTCGTTATGGGGATCTACGTGGAAAGATCATGGACAATACTCATAAGACTCGATAGTCCATTCATCCCGGTGCTACCAAGATGTACCATGATATGAAAAAGGATTATTGGTGGTCGGGTATGAAGCGTGACATAGCGGAACACATGAGTAAGTACCTTACTTGTTTGCAAGCGAAGGCAGAACACCAGAAGACATACGGGAAGATCCAACCGTTGGATATACCCGAGTGGAAGTGGGAGCACATCACCATGGACTTTATTACGAAGTTATCACGTACACAAGGAGGGTATGATGCCATATGGTTGATAGTTGATCGTTTGATGAAGAGTGCTCACTTCGTACCGATCCGAGAGACGTATTCCTCTGAGAGATTAGCGGATGTATTCATCAAGGAGATTGTGACACTCGGTTTACATCCAAGTTTTGGAAGAGATTCCACGATGCGATGGGGACAAGGCTACACATCAGCACAGCTTATCATCCTCAGACGGACGGTCAATCTGAGAAGACGATTCAGACACTCGAGGACATGCTTCGAGCGTGCGTGATCGATTTTGGAGGAAGTTGGGATGATCATTTACCGTTAGCAGAATTCTCGTACTACAGTAGTCATCATGCCAGCATTGACATGCCACCATACGAGATGCTATATGGTAGGAGATTAGGACACCCTTTTGTTGGGGTGATATTGGTTAGAAGGAGTTAGGAAGTGTCAAGGTGATCGAGGCTATGACTAAAAAAACTAGAAAAGATTAAAACCTTTATGAACGCAGCTAAGGATAGATAGAAGTCGTATGCCGATAAGAGTCGTAGACTGATTGAGTTGCAGGTGGGTGATAGGGTTATTTTAAAAGTCTCACCTTGGAAAGGAATCATTCGGTTTAGAAAGAGGGGCAAGTTGAGCCCGATGTATATAGGGCCTTTTCGAATTATTGCTCGAGTAGGAGAGGTGGCCTATAGGTTAGAACTACCCGATGAGTTATGTGGAATTCACCCGACATTCCATGTATCTCATATTCGGAAGTGCTTAGCCGAGGTGGATATGGTTGTACCCCTGGATGACATTGAAGTTGATAAACAGCTCAACTATGTGGAGTAACTAGTGGCGATCGTTGATGGTAAGGAGAAAAGGTTAACGAATAAAGTGCTTCCTCTTGTGCGTGTACAGTGGAAGCACAGGAAGGGATCCGAGTCTACGTGGGAAACTGAAGAAAAGATGAGGCAGCATTACCCTCATCTGTTTGAGGAATAACAGGTTTCAGGGAGGAGACCTATATAAGGGGGGTGGACTTGTAACACCCGGATATTTTTAATAGATAAGAAAGAAATAATAAACGTGAATAAAAGAAGGAAATACAATTTAACCCAAAGTTGAGGGGTTAAAAGTGTCAAAAGGACAAAAGTATCAAAAGTTGGTGCATAAAGGTGGTATGGCCGCCCATAATCTTCTGAACTCTTCTTTTCATACGTTTCTTTAGAGAGAGAAAGAGCAGAATTCGGGTTTTTGAAGAAGAAGAACAAGGAAGACGAATTCAAGGTAAGAAACTCAAAGTTTTAAGTGTTCTTGTTGGGTTTTAGTCTCGGCTACATGCTTATACATGTTTGCATGTTTGGGCTGTGTGTTTTGATAGGTTTTAAGGTGTTTGAACTCCTTTTGCATTCAGGTTTGAAAAAGTCTTACCTGAAAGTTGTTAAAGGTGAGTTCTAGAACCCCCTTTTTACTTGTTTTAACTGATTTTAGGGCTCGAAATACATGTATGTATGTTTTTATAAAAGTGGGTATGTTACCCCTGTGTTCATGTGTATGTGTATGTGGGTGGGGTATGTTTTGGGTGATTATAATGTCATAATGATGTTGTTGATGTGTTTCTATTGCTTAGAATGTAAGAACTAAGCTTAGAACATGTTAGAATGATGAATTGGGGACTGGCTATGATGTTAATTAAAAGTTAGTTGTCATGCGCCTGAAACCCCATGCGCCTGAAACCCCATGCGCCCAAATAGTGACCATGTGCCTAGAATTAGGCTGAATTTGGCTAAGTGTCCATGCGCCTAGGCACTCATGCGCCTGCATAGTGCCCATGCGCCTAGAATTTGCCCAGAATGACTAAGTGTTGGGCCATGCGTCCCAATAGTGCCCATGCGCCCAGAACCTTCCCATGCGCCTAAGTGTTCCCATGCGCCCAGAAGGCCATGTGCCTGCATAGTGCCTATGCGCCTAAAACTTATAATTTATTTCCTGAATTTTAGGAAAAATGTAAAGTGTAGGCTTTGACTTGGGATGTTCCCGGGGGTAATGTGACTTGACTTTTGGTGATGGATGATGTGTGACTAGATAGGGGTGTTAGATGATGGTGTGTGATGTCTAGATGATGACGTATGTTGATTAGATGATGATATGTGTTGACTAGATGATGATGTGTGATGATGCATAACGATGTATGATAATGTGTGATGTAAGTTTTGTTCCTTAATACGTATTATTTACGTGGCTTCACGTAGTGCGATTATGTTAATATACGTAAAGTATTACCTTAACGAAGAGAAAAAATTAAGATGATGAGAAGTGGAACTCAATGAATGAATGAAGCCTTGCAAGCAAAATGGAAAGAGGTTCACAACTCCAGGTGACTTGTTGGAACAATTATGTGTGCAATAGCGTGCGATTTTGGCTAACTCATGAGGGTTAACACATTGTGGGAGTCAGTCTTGGTGGCTGCTCCGTGCGTGCGATGTGGTATTAATTGTGTGTTATGTAGTGTGCGATTTTGGCTACCTCATAAGAGTTCACACACAGGGGAGTCAGTCATAGTGACTGTTCCATACGTGCGATATGGGATCCTGGTCATTTGACCTCAAAAATCGTGCAGCGTGTCACGAATAGGGTAAATCTTGACATGATCTAGATTCAGTGAAAGATAATAATAAAAGTGCAAAAAGTTCTAAACGTATAAAACGTGTGATATGAACGAAAAGAATGAAACATGCGATAAGAATGAAACGTGCGATAAGAACTAAATGTATGATGTGTGACCACGTGAGATAGTAAAGAAAATATTTTAATGAGCAAAAAGAAATTTATATTTTATAAAACTAGAACTCACTCAGCAACGCTGACTTTTATGTTTTTTCCAGTTGGCAAGTGATTGTTGCTGAGGATGGCACGGGGCAGCTACTTGGATTATTTTTTATGGCATCCATTCTATGTAAAATGACGCTTTTGTGATGTAATGCAACGAATGATATTTTGTAATGATGTTGTATTAATTTGCAAAAGCAGTTATTAATATATGAAATGATTTTAGTTAATTGATTTTGCTGCAATGTTTTAAATAAACGTGCGATTTATGTGCGATGAATGACCAACTATGAGGTGCCCGGAAACGGGGCCTTACACACAAACTTCACATCCTTCCGAGTCAAGTTTGTTAAAGGTGAGGCTATCTTGGAGAAGTCTTGGTTGAACCTTCTATAGAAGCCTGCCAAACCCAAGAAACTACGAATCTCGGATGGCGTCTTTGGAGACTTCCATTGCATCACTGCCTCAACCTTGGTCGGGTCCACCATGATTTCTTCAGCATTAACAACATGACCCAAAAATTGCACCTCACGTAACCAGAAAGCACACTTAGAGAATTTAGCACACAACTTCTCTTTTCTAAGTATCTCCAATACCTCATGTATGTGGCCGGCATGTTCCTCCTCATTTCTTGAATAAATCAGGATATTATCAATAAACACAATCACTGACTTATCTAACATGGGTTGACACACTCGATTAATCAAATCCATAAAGGCAGCTGACGCGTTAGTTAATCCACAAGACATAACGAGGAACTCGTAGTGTCCATAACACGTGCGAAAAGATGTCTTAGGAATATCCCGTTCCTTTACCTTTAGCTGATGGTAACTAGATTGAAGGTCTATCCTCGAGAACTAGCTGGGTCGTTCGAGCCGATCAAACAAGTCATCAATCCATGGTAGCGGATATCAATTCTTCACTTTCAACTTGTTCAGCTCTCAGTGGTCGATGCACATGCGCATACTACCATCTTTTTTCTTTACAAACAAGACTGGAGCACCCTCTGGAGAGATACTTGGTCAAATGAACCCCTTATCCGTCATTTCCTGCAGTTGATCCATGAGTTCATTCATCTTGGTAGGAGCTAATCGATACGGTGCCTTGGTAACGGGTTGAGCGCCGGGTATCAGATCAATTTGGAACTCAACCTCACGATCTGGTGGCACACCTGGTAAGTCTTTCGGGAGCACGTCCGGACAGTCGCATACCACTGGTACGTCGGATAGTTATGGCACTGACACGTCTACATCCATTATGTAGGCCAGATAAGCACACATCCACATTTCATGCACTTTGTTTCCACCGCCATTGAAATCACCTTTGGAATCGTAGTGACGCGATCACCATAGACCGTCACGGAGCTTCCATCGAGCGCAACTAATCGAATTAGCTTCTTTCACCACACGATGTTTGCTTCATAGGTTGCTAACCAATCCATCCCAAGTCCTACATCAAATCCACCAAGGGGCATCACATGTAACTTAGCAGCAAACCTATGACCTTCTAATTCTATGGCATAGTCCTCTATCATATCAGTAATCCTTGTGGACTTACCAATAGCAGTTTCTACAACAAATGGATTATTAATACTTCTACTACTAACGGATGAGTGGTAAGTTATAGGTGATGTAACTTCTTTCCCCAGCTCTTGTCACCATCACCTATATTCTTCACCTTGACTACAGGCCACTTCCCTCTTATCATACAACCTACCACCAGGTCTACCACCGATCAAAAGGTGCCCGGCCGGGCAGCGATCAAATGCCTGGGTATGTTAGCTGGTAGTCCCTGTATGTACTTCTTGATCTTTCTTGACACAGGCGTTACCTAATCCGGCACCAACCTCGCCATCTTATTGAACTTGGTGGTGTACTGCTGGTGTGTCATGGTACTAGCCTCCAACTGCTGGAACTCCCTCTCTATCTTGTCTAGTTCCTAATGATGACCGAATTCCCGATCACCAACTTCTTCAACTCACTCCACCTCATTCTTCCAATCACTCTACTACCCTCAGCTTGGACAATATTGTCCCACCAGCATAAAGCTGAGTTCACCTTCTGGTCCTCTTGACACTCACTGATATCGAGTACTGCTTCCATCTCTCTCACCCATCGGTGAGTAGCAGCAGCAGTGCCATTTCCATCAAATGTTGGGGGCTTGCACCTCTGAAATACCCCATAGTTGCAATCATGTGCAGTTTCCTTCACTGCTTCTTCCTCCTCCTCTTCACTCGAGACAATCGTCTCGGTCTTCGATTGTTCCCTCTCTTCCCTTCCTGTGGTCCTTCTCCTCTCTTTCTTCTCATCCTCTCTCACCGCCTTAATAACTTTATTCACCACAGTCGACAGTATCGTCTGCATGACTTGGTGCACCTTCTCTACCACTGCCTTTGTTACCGAGGCCCTTAGATTTGCACTCTCATCACCACCTTCCTGGTGATGTATCTCAGGCTCTTCACGGGCCCTCTCGGTCATCTTAGCCTGGTTCCTGGTGACACGCAATTCAGTACCACGTCCTCCCTGTGCTCCACCCCTAGAGGCCTTAGATGAATTACCTCCAGCCATTCTCTAATCACTGTAAGATTCAAACACTAACATAGTCATTCAAGGGGTAGCTCAATTTATGTTATGTATAGTAAGTCCCTAATTACAGTGGCCAGTTGTGATTGGCTACTTACTTTACTCTTCACACCCTAAGTATTTCCTATCCTGACTACATTAGCATCTAAATCTACTAGGAACATATAAGTCAAATAGCGTACACACATGATACTAATTAAATTCAAGAAATGAATTACCTGATGGCACGTAGCTACTAGGGCTGGCATCCCTTCCCTTTAATCCCATTCTCAGTTTAAGATTAGGTTTTGAAAATAATTACCCAATTCACTTAAACCTAGCTCTGATACTAACTTGTAAGGCCCCGTTCCCGGGCATTTCACAGTTGGTCATTCATCGCACATAAATCGCACATTTATTTAAAACATTGTAGCGGAATCATTTACCTAAAATCATTTCATATATTAATAACTGATTTTGCAAAATAATACAACATCATTACAAAATATTATTCGTAGCATTACATCATAAAAGCGTCATTTTACATAAAATGGATGCCATCCAAAATAATCCAAGTAGCTGCCCCCGTGCCATCCTCAGCAACTTTTACCTACCAATAGGAAAAAAACATAAAAGTCAGTGTTGCTGAGTGAGTTCTAGTTTTTTAAAAATACATATTACCTTCCCTTCGTTAAAACATATTCTTTACTATCGCACATGATCACACCTCGTACATTTCGTTCATTATCTAACATGTTCGTTCATTTGGTACTTTATCTTTATCGTTCATTTCATACTTTATATTTTTTCTTTCACTAGTTGTAGATCCTGTAAAGCTTTACCCTCATCGCGGCACGCAGCCACGATCTCTGAGGTCGAATGACAAAGATCCCGTTTCGTATTTTATTATTATCTTTTGTTAACATTCATTTCATACTTTATCACTTCGTTTGTTTCATAATTTATCATCTCACTCGCTTCGTACTACTTCTAGATCCTGTCAGGCTTTTCCCCCATCGCGGTCCGAAACCGCCATTCCGAGCACGAAGCTCCTTTTACTAATTGGCACGAAGCCCATGGCCCGAAGCAACCATTCTAGGCATGAAACCTTGTTACTCACTGGCATAAAGCCGTATCATATATTGGCACAAAGCCCAGGCTCGAATGACAAGGATTTTGTTTCGTACTATGGGTTCAGTCACCTAGACTGATCCCCATGTGTGTGAACCCTCATGGGTTAAAATCGCACGTTATAAAACACACAGTTGAGCTATCAACTCATAAAGAGTTGTAATCTTTCTTCCTTTTTGCTTGCAAGCCCTTATTTTCTTTCGTTCTCTATGTTCCACTTTTGTTATCATTAATCTTCACTCTTTCAATAATGATAATGTAAGGCCCCTCTCCCAGGCACCTTACGGTTGGTCATTCATCGCACTACAATAAACATTAAGTAAAATAACGCAGCGAAATTTATAAAATAAACATTCTCATTTCATAATAAAAGCTTTTACATCATTGTCTTGATTACAAAATACAAGCTTTCTTTACATTGCCTAACTTTACTATGAT